>JAOANK020000015.1:681373-693297 GCA_026257165.2 Telfairia occidentalis
CATTGATAAAATCCATATTAGTATCAAATATAAGAATATCATCAACATACAAACAAAGAATAACACATGCATTTTCACACATTTTAATGTAAAGACATTTATCAGAGTCATTAGTGAAAAAACCATATGAAATAATCACACTATCAAATTTTTCATGCCATTGTTTAGGGGTTTGCTTTAGTCCATAGAGCGACTTAACCAATTTACAAACTTTATTTTTCTAGCATGGTTTTATAAACCTCTTAGGTTGTTCCATATAAATTTTTTTCTTCTAATTCACCATTTAAAAAGGCAGTCTTGATGTCCATTTGATGAATTTCTAATTTAAGAATAGATGCAATAACTATTAAAACTCTAATGGTAGTCATTCTAGCAACAGGAGAATATGTGTCAAAATAATCTACACCTTCCTTTTGACTTAACCCTTTTGCAACCATCTAGCTTTGAATTTATCTATAGAACCATCAGTTCTAAGTTTATTCTTGAAAATCCACTTACAACCAGTTACTTTGCAACCAAGTGGAAGTTCACTTAACACCTAAGTATTATATGATAGAATTGACTCCATTTCACTATTAATAGCTTCTTTCCAAAAATGTGCATCAATAAACTTCATTGCTTTAAAATAGGTTTTAGGGTCACTTGCAACTAAATATATGTAATAGCCATCGCCAAAATTTTTACTAACTCTATTTCTTTTACTTTTCCTTAGTTCTAATTGTTTCAAATTTGGATCCACTACCTAAGAACTTGAATGATCACCAACCTACTTATTCAAATTAATTTTCATGGGAAAAATATTTTCAAAAAAAGAAGCATCACGAGATTCAATAATAGTATTATTCGTATAATCAGGAATATCTAATTTACAACTAAGAATCTATAAGTTGTGCTATTTAAAGAATAGCCAACAATTGCACAATCAATAGTTTTAAGTCCTAACTTTCTTTTCTTATTAAAAGGAATATTAACTTTAGCCAGGCACCCCCACACTTTAATAAAATTTAAACGAGGAGTTTTATTTTTCCAAGTTTCATTCGAAGTTTTATCATAATTTTTATACAGAACTCTATTCAAAATTAAGCAAGCAAAAAATAAAGCTTCACCCCAAAAATTAGTAGGCGGATCAAAACTTAGCAGCATTGTATTAACCATATCTAATAAAGTTCTATTTTTTCTTTCTACGACACCATTAGATTGGGGTGCATAAGGAGGGGTAACCTGATGAATTCTGTCATTCAACTTGCAAGATTCATCCATTTCTTTGGAACAATATTCACCTCCCCTATCAAATCTCAAGTACTTTAATTTTCTTTTCTAGTTGATTTTCTACCTCAGCTTTATAAAATTAAAAAGTGTTAAACACTTCATCTTTACTGCTAAGTAAATAAACATGACAATACTTAGAGCAATCATTAATAAAAGTTACAAAATATTTTTTCCCTCCACGAGTCAAAGTATTATTGCAATCACAAACATCCCTATGAATTAATTCTAGTAATGATGAATTTCTCTCAACTGACTTAAACGGTTTCCTAGGTTGTTTGGCTTTCACACATATTTCACATTTATCTTTATTATTTAAACCAAATTTTAAAATTAATCCCATATCCATCATTCTTTTTATTGATCTAAAATTTTTACATGCCCAAGTCGATTATGTCAAATATCAGAACATTCAACATTAGCAACTATCCAGGAAGAACATGAAGATTCAGAAATATCAACATGCATAACATTGAGTTTAAATAAACCATCAACCAAATTACCGTTGCCAATAAAAATATCATGTTTACTTATTACAGCCCTATTAGACTCAAAGACAACTTTAAATCCTTGTTTAACTAACAGGACAATACTGACTAAATTTTAAGGATTTCTAAAACATGCAAAACGTTGCACAACAGAAGATCTTTTCCATAAGACAATTTTAAACGAACTTCTCTTTTTCCCACTACAAGAGTCATATTCTCATTTCCCATCTTTACAGATCTGGTACTTGATTCCTGGTACGAAGAGAACAATTTTTTGTCAGCACATGCATGAACATTCGCATCAGAATCAGACCACCCATCATTTGAGTTATGAACAAGATTTTACTCGGGATTACTGATATAATACACGTTCGATGGGAAAGTAGAGTCAGTCTGACCTGTAGTAACCATATTGGCCTGCGGTTTAGAATATGAAGAAGATGCATGTGGCCTTCTACCTTTACGTTGAATACAATCTTTGGCCATAGGATTCGTCTTGCCACAAACCCAACAAGGAGGAGAACCCAAAATTTTCTGACTAATATTTTTTTCTTTTGGTTGATTGTTCTAATCGTTTTTCTTAGGGCCTTCTTTTTTGAACTTCTTAGACTTTGGCTTATAGGTTTTATCAACCAGAAGTGCTTTTGCTTGACTACTAGAATGTGATGATTCTTTCGGATTTTCACGATGTCTATCTTCAGTTCTCAAAGAAACAACCAATTCGTCATAGAAAAAATTCTCAGGTTTTTGTTTCAATACTCTTTAAAAATCTGACCAAGATGGAGGTAATTTTTTTATTAGGAAAACAACTAACACAACATATTTAAATTCAATTCTTATTTTTCATATCAAAAATAATATTTAACTCATGAATTTGCTCACTGACAGATTTCCCATCAATTATTTGTAAATTTATCCTTTTTCAACACCATATCTGTTAAAAGTCAATTCTTCTAACCCATATTTCTTTTCTAAGGCTTCCCATAATTCTAGAGATGTTTTAGTTGAACAGAAGATTTTGTAAATATTATCAAATAAAGCATTCAGAATATTTCCATGACAAAAAATATTTTTTCTTCAAAATCTTTATCGGTAGTTTTACTAGGGTCAGACTCACTGGTTTTTCCACTTAACTTTCTTTTCTCTTTTTCACATACAGAAATCACATAGTATAGGCCTAGAGTAGTGAGCAAAAATTTCTTCTATTGTTGCCAACATTTGAAATTTTGTCCAATGAATTTTTCAGGCTTACAAGAATGATATTTGAGTTGAGTTGAAGTCATGATAACCAGACAATACAAAATAAAATTACGTCTTCTCTAAGATTGTTGGAACTAAGGTTTCAGAAAGCCAATAAAAGGAAACTGTAAGAAAAAATACACAACAACAAACCTAAAGTAAGATAAATATTAATAAGATGAATTAGAGGGTTTTAGAAAGTCTGGTTGGGTTGAGGCACGTCGTTGAACATTGTCCTTAGAGAAGACGTGTCCCCACTTGCACTGAGTTATTTGACACTCCACTCCTAGGATACAACATCCTTCAATAGGTCTTCTGTGGAACAAAGCTCCCTTACGAATCTCGTTAACTGTATGCTCAAGAAGAAAATCACAAAAATGATTTGATGGAGAAAATATTTTTTTTTCTTCGATCTCCTTTCTGTCTAAAAACTTCTCTATAAAACGATGGAGGAATTGGGAAGAGAACGATAAATCATGATTAATAGACCCCTTGATAAAAGGAGGAGTTATGTTGAAAATACTTTTTCTTTTAATTTATAAATTAATTAAATATCATTTTAAATCTCATTAATAAATCTTAAAATATTTAACAAATTTAACATTCATATTTAAGTTTTTTGTTGATGTGATACTGATACTTTGTAATTTAAAAAATATATATATATTCAAATAAGGGAGCTTGAAGATAATATATACTATTAATTGAAGCGAAGCTGAGGACAACTATATTTCAAGTTCATAGATACTCTCTATTATATAACATCTTTTATATGGACATTTTTCTTCCTATACATCAAACAATTTAAACCTGCCAAAATCCAGCATAGTTCAACTAGTTAAAGGCATAGTTAGGGTTTTGAATTCCCCTACCCCACATGTTGTTGAACTCACAAAAAAAAAAACAAAAAAATAATAATGTAAACGTAAAATTACAAGGGCGACAACACCACTTTTTAATTTAAAGAAGAAATCATTTGCTGAGGGCTTTCATGTTTAAATATTTGAATCGAGTATATTCTTTCCCCATGTACCTCAAATGGTGCAAGCCTAAAACCATAAGGTATAGTACCACTTTTCAATTTGAAGAAGAAACAATTGTAGAGGACGTTCAAATATTTTATAATTTTTTCCTCCACGATTTTTAATTTCTTGAAATTGAAATCAATAATTTTAAAAATAAAAAAAATAAAAAATAAATTCATACTTAGTATTGGATTATATGAATTAATCGTTCAATAAAATAGTAAGCTATTTATTTTAATAACCACATTAAGTACTTTAGGAACAAAAATTATTAAACTGTATTGGACATATCATCAATTACTTTATAAATAGTTTATTTTCTTGCAAACACACACGATAATAGTATTTAATATATATTTAACTTTTACAAAAAAATTAATTTGACTATACGATAAAATAAAATTGAAATATCACGTGCAAAACATGTGTTGAAATACTAGTTTCTCTTAGAAATTGAGATAAATGTCTTTTTTTATTCATCCGTTTAGATAAATAGCTAATCCATTTTTGTTAATAAAAAATGTCCATTAAATTTCCCAACTGTTTTTTGTACATTTCCTCTGGATCATTTTACCCATTTTTATTTAATTATCCTTCTAAATTCAAAATAACTTTTTCTTCATTCTCTTTCTTAGATTCCAACATATTTTGATTTTCTATTTTTGTTAACTTCTCTCTTTGATTTTTTTTTTTTTTTTTGGTCTAGATTCTTTTTTCAACTTATGTTTTAAATTTGGTAACTATGTTTGTTAAGATTTTTTTTTTATTAGCTTGTTTTTGTGCTATCATTACTTTGTGAACAATCGTGGCACAAGTATTCTATTTCACAAACTTCACATAATAGAAAAAATTTTCTTATGCTGTTTTGATTCCAAATTTTCTAAGATCAAAAGGCTGAAACAAAAATAGTCAATTACAAAATTTCATTTCTTGTGGACAACCTGAAGAGGCAATGCTACTTTGGCAAGATTTTGTCTTTATAATTTATAAAAATGGGAGAAAAAAGGTCGCACTAAAGGAAGCGTCCCTATTGGTGTATGATTAATTTGTGTTTTTCGTGGGATTTGTGTTTTTCTTGGGATTTGGAGGTAGAAGAAGATCTCTCAATTGATTATTGTACCACAATGTCTCTCTTGGTGTACGCTTTATTTATTTGTATTCATTTTTAAGTATATGGTTTAAATACTTTTATTCATTTTTAATAAACTAAAAGTGTATTATATTTACTAGTTTGTTAGTATTTTTACTTCTAATTATATTTTTTTTATTAATGTTTAGTATATATTTTTAATTTGTTTCTAATTGTATATAATATTAAATACATCATATTTGTTTCAACTTGCTTGTTAGTATTTTTACTTCTAGTATATATTTTTAATTCATTTTTAATGTAGTATGTTATATGTAATGTTAAATACATTATATTTGCTTCTCGACATGCATGGCGGTGTATATAATGCTAAATACATTATATTTTATTAGATTTGCTTACGTTAGTATTTTTACCTCTAATTATATTTTTTATCAATGTTCATTATATTTTTTAATTCTTTTTTAATTGTATATAATATCAAATATATTATATTTGCTCCAACTTGCTTGCTAGTACGTTTAATTATATTTGGTTAATATTTTTACTTCTAGTATATAATTTTAATTCATTTTTAATGCAGTGTGTTGTTGGTAATGTTAAATACATTTTTTTTTTGTTTAGATTTTTTTTCAATGTGATTTAAATTTTTGTTTAGATTTTCCACTAATAGTTTTTTTTTTTTTTCATATTCCCTAAATTAAAGTTTTTTTAAGTAAGAATCTCCCGAATAAATCTTCAAGGGTAATTTTATATTAAAAAACTAACAGCTCATACTTTTAACCTGGACATTCTTCGAAACATAGTAACTTGGCTATTTTTTTGAATGACATATTTTAAATGGTCATATATGTGTGGTTATCCGAATTATATATTCCTTCTATTTATTTGAGTTTTTATTTGTCTGCTAGGACTTGAGCCCATTAACCACATTGATAAGGGCCATGCTTTTTATGGGCTGGGCTTTCTTAACTCGATGTTTGGGCCTCACCCAACCTCATCGTTCTGAAAACAAGCCCACAGTCCATTTTATTACAGAACTGGGAAAAATATTAAAATGGCAAATTTTACGGAAGAATTTTTTCTCTTTTTTCACAATTTTTTTTTCCATAATTTAAAAAGTAAGAAAATTATCTAATAGCTTTCAGAGATATAACACCTCTCAATAATTATTAGATTATATTTTTTTTTACAAGTAATTATGAGATAACTTTTTTATACTCAATAACTTCATAACTTTCAATAATTCTATCCAAAATAACATATTTATTTATTTAATTAGATTTCAACTTGAACATAATTTGTCACTCAGAACATACTTTTACTATCATTATAAAAATTGATGGTTGAATCTCTAACATAACTCAATTGATTAAGGTATATATCTTTGACTTAAAAGTCAAAAACTCAAAATATTAATTGAATTAAAAATTTATAAATACTGATGAAGAAAAAACAACACATAAAACTCCATTCTCTAAAAAGATTTTAGTAAGAAATCTCCAATGTCTTACCGGATATTATTTTTTATTGAGGATGAAGACATAAAAACCTCGTTAGCTTCACCTTACCTCATTTGACATCTCTTGGGGAGAATTCGACCATGCAATTTCACTTTTTGTTTTCAAATTTATAATATAATTAACAAAATTAAGATTTTCAAACCAAACATAGTTAACTGGTTAAAAGCATATTTTCCGACCAAAATTGGAATCTTCCATCTCTACATATTATTGTTGGACTCAAAACAAAAAAAAAAAAAAAAATTAAGATTCATAACCTATTCATTTTCATATCATAATTATAATTCTTTTTTTAGTTCAACTACATGTGGGGTGGAAGGATTTGAACTCATAACCTATTGGTCATGAGATATGACTTTAACTAGTTGAACTATGTTCGGTTTGACTCAGAAATATGTATTTAATCAGTTGAGCTATGTTCGATTTAGTAATCATAATTCTTTTTTTTTTTAAAGGGATCATAATTCTTTTAAGTATTGCTTAAAAAAATTTATATACATACACATTTAGTGGCACATAGTGAACAAAATTAATAAATTCATTTCCTTCGAATTCTCCAAAATTTCCTCCCTTTATTAAATATATAATTAATCTCTTCAATAACTCAAAACCCCCCATTATTTTCTCTCTTTTTTTCCCCTTCAATTTTCTGAGCAATTACCTCTAATTTCATATTTGATACAGCGAATTCCTAAAATTACCCCTACTCTTCCTTTCATCCCAAGCTGCAGGAGAAACACATCCGCATAAGGGCAAAACAATCATTTCCACACAAATTCATCTCTCTTAGTCCTATCCCTAGCGGCAAAAAAACAAAACGATTTTTTTCATTGAACAAATAATTGGAAAATTAAATTAAAATTAATGAATGGGTTATAATTAATTAATTATAACCAGCCCACTAATCCCTCTCCATAACTCTTTTTTGTGCAAATAGGAGGAAGCTCAGGAGTTACACCAACTTTCAATCTCAGCCGTTGGATCGTCCCAACGATCAACGGCCGTAAAGCTGCATGTCTCATGACAAAAAGCTCTTCAGTCTCATCTCCATTTTTCCACCTTCTTCTTTTCTCTCTCTAAACATTTTTCAGCCCAAAAAAAAAACCCCCACCGGAGCCTGAGGAGAGAGAAACATGCCGAGCAACTTTCCGCCGCACCGGCCTCCACTGGCCGCCATAGATCGGTTTCTCTGCGGCCACAATCTCAACAGCCACCACTTATTACAAGGCGGCGGCGGCGGCCATTATTGCTTTGAGAATGGGTTGATCGGAGTAGGGTTCTCTCCGGAAAGTTGCTGCAGCGGCGGAGAGTGGTTTGAGATTGATGGGCAGCGCCGCGTGGAGGAAAAATTAGAATTAGAATTAGAAGAAGAAGACGGAGAGCTGACGAAAAATGAAGTGAAAATTTGTGCAAAAGAGAAGAAATATAAAAAGGGTTCTTCTTGTGCAATTTTGATTAAAGGACAGTGGACTGAAGAAGAAGACAGGTGATGAATTTCATCTAATTGTCATACATAACTAAAAAAAACACACATTTTTCATTTAAAATAACAATTGACTAATTTATTTCAACGCGTTATATATATATATATTAGTTAAAACACATCATATATCTCTAACATATAATTTTTTAAAATTATAATGTTGTTTATTATCTCTTTGTAGTGTTATTTATATATGAAGTATGACATTCATCGAACCATATACAAGAAGAAATTCATGAAAATAACAATACAATGTTTCAAATGTTATATTATTCATAGAGAACAATCAAATCATTGCTCATTATCTTTGATGTTCATAAGTTTTATGGTAGTTGAAAAGATGATATTGATGGGTTATTAATATTATTATTGTGATGATGATGATAAGAAATAAACTTTTTTTTTTTTATTGGTTATTTTGGGGTTTGTAAAAATGAAGGAAATTGATAAGGTTGGTGAAGCAACATGGGGTGAGAAAATGGGCACAAATAGCTGAAAAGTTGGAAGGCAGAGCTGGGAAACAATGCCGTGAGAGATGGCACAATCATTTGCGTCCTGATATCAAGGTTCTCTCTCTCTCTCTCTCTCTCTCTAAATACTTCAATTTCAATTTTGTTGCTTATATTTATTAAACTTAATTTTCAAACCATATCTAATAATTTCTCTTTGCTACCACACGAAACATAGGTCAATTGGTTAAAGTATATATCTTGAGACCAAAAGGTCTTAGTTCAAATCTTCGCTCCCACAGTTTTTTAACTCAAAAAAAAAAAAAAAAAAAAAATCCCTTTGCTTCTTGACATTTTTACTTCTATCTTGGATTATCAATAATTAATAATTTGAGAGAATTTACACATTCAAATATATTGTCTAGATTGATCTTCTCATTTTTTCGGTGGTTTTATAATCGACCATAAGGTTACCAATTAATTAAGTAGATTTGGCTCCAGGTTAACTATTTCCAGAGATTGTAATAGTATTAATTTATTGAAGATTATATTGCATGCTCCCACACCATGCAAGTAATTCAATTCATTCAAAATGCATAAAATTACAATTATAATTTATCGAATGTCATAAACTGTATCAAAATTAGCTTAATATGCCTCTTTATTATGGTAGCCATCTCTCTCGTCAACTCTACCAATTTGATACGTATCTTGCATGATACTATTTTAATTTTTCTCTTGAGTTGAGATCATATATTTAGTTTGGAGTCATGTTTCTCACGATTATGATAGAGCTTTAGCTATAATATGGTAATGTCATGTCCTAGCTAAAAACTAAATTAGTAATATAGTTGAACGTTTATGCATGGCACTTTTTATTTTGTTCCATGGAAGTCATACATTTAATAGTTAAGAGATAGATCATATGAACAGTTTGAGTCATGTTTATTATGAATTCTATAAACGTTTTAACTATAATCGTGGCGATTAGATTGAATAACTTTTTCATAATTTTAGAAAGAAAGTTGGAGTGAAGAGGAAGAGAGGATATTAGTTGAAACTCATGCAAAGGTTGGGAATCGATGGGCAGAGATAGCAAAAAGCATTCCGGGAAGAACAGAAAACGCCATAAAAAACCATTGGAATGCCACAAAAAGAAGGCAGAATTCAAGGAGAAAAAATAAACGCCCCAACTCTCAAAACGGCAAACCTCACTCTTCTATTCTTCAAGACTACATCAAAAGCAAGCATAACCCTGCCCCCATCGCCGCCGCTGCGGCCACCGTAACCACTACCTCTACCGCCGTCTCCGACGACCCTTCCTCCCATTTCAACCATTTCTTCTCTGAATCCTCCGATTCCACCTCCAACCTCTCGCCCGCGATCATCTCGTCCCCGATGTACGATGACGAGCTTCTCTTCATGCAAAACTTCTTCTCCAACTCCAGCGACGAACTGCCTCCTGCTGACGATGGTGCAATGACGAACATCATCCATAATCAATCTGCGGCTGAGTTCGGCTGTGTCGACTCCGAACCAAAAGCGGAGAAGCCGAAGAAAGGAGACGAAGCTGAGGATCGGAGCAATATGGCGATGAGTAGCCACCTGTATTCCGACCTGTATTTGTCATATCTTTTGAACGGGACGGCGAACTCCAGCAGCGGCGTTGATGAGGTTCAAAACATGGTGGACATGGCGGAGTTGGAAGTGGGGACCGGCGAAGGGCAATGGGAGAATTCTCAAGAAGGGAAGGAAATGGATTTGATGGAAATGCTGTCTTTCCATTGTTATTCTTGAGTTGAATAGAAAGAAGAGAAGAAAAGAAGCTAACTTTACTTTGAACTTCTAATGGAAAAAAACTTTGAGGATTAGATAGATGAAGTCTCAACTCTCCTTCAAGATTTGTGTTTTCAAATGAGTCTAGTTGACATATTCGCTAGCTTTGTTTGTTTTTTTCTTTTTTTCTGTTTGTTTTTTGTTATGGTCAGGGAATGACTCATTATTCCCACCTTTTTATCTAAACATTTCAAATAAGAAAGTTAAGAAACAATGATAATTCATTAAAGAAAAGAAATTTGATAGCATAAAAAATACATAATAAAAAGATAAAAGTCTATTGTCATGTTTGATCACTCAAAATAATCATAAAGCCTAAAGATATCAATAGATACCCAAAGATGGTTAGTTTATCAAATGTTAAAGATAAGTAGATAGATACATAATTCTAAGCCCATATGCAAGGGATTACAAACCCGAGAATCAGCCCAAACACATTTTTGTCTTCTTTGGATTTAGATACTCAAAACTTTTGTTAATCCACCATGGTTAATTTCCAACCAAAAATGACTAAAATTTTGCTAAATTAATCAATAATTTTGATACAATCATCACAAACAAAACCTTAAAACCTCTTTTTGGGCATAAAAATTTGTCATGCCCAACAACTCTCTCGGTAGAAATTGGAAAGATGATGGTCCTTTAAGCATATTGTTTTGTGATGAAGCCATTAATTCAGCAGTGTCATATAATGGGATGAAAAGGAGTCATTAAGATTAAAGGTCAAAGGTAACCGTTTCCAAGTCATCAATGATTTCGCTTAAAGTAATACAAACCAAAAAGGCAAATAGAAAAATGGTTTCCTTTCTTTACTTTTCTTTTCCCGGAATTTTTACAATTCTTCAGAAGAATACAGACAATTAATTCACTGAAATTTATGTCCTTTTTAACAATAATAATAATAATTACTAACAAATTCAAAACCCTTTTGCATGCTTAGTTTCAACAACTTTAATTAACAGGAAATTACGTGCCTGGCTTTCTCTAAATGCTCCCTTTTTACGAAGCTGAAAAAAAAAACAAAATCAAGAAGGTCATGACATTTTAGCCCTGGCGAAGAACACCCCAGCAAATAAACCTGCAAAATGCACTCACTTAATAAGCAAAATGAGCCACTGCATTAATAACAATGAAAAGAGTGACTATATTCGCAAGTCTTGAGAGTTCAAAAATTGTGTTCATTACCAAACAATATACTGAATAGATTTGATGGACTCAGTGGAACTTTAAACAAAAGAATGCCAGCAATTGAAATGGGAATCTTGTTCAAGGAACCTACAAGGCTGTAAAAACAGAAGGGCGATGTAAGTCGAAAAACTTAAAGTTTGCACATAAATTTATATAATTCAATCAACCCTGGTGAATGAAAAAATCACTTTATAAATAATTCTACAGCACATTTTGACCCAAGTAAAATGTTGGTGAAATTATACAAAATACTCCAGAGCGTTTCAATATACTCTTATAGTTTCAAAAGTTTCAATTCCACCCAATCTTTTAAAATTGTTTCAAAAATATCCTTCCA
>JAOANK020000015.1:702834-721785 GCA_026257165.2 Telfairia occidentalis
CAATAACAACTTTATTGAATAACATCAATAACAACTTTATTGACTATTGAACGTGTTTACAAGCCATTCACGTTTTAAGACATACATACCCAACAAAGGAATCCTTGCCAACCTTAGGAGGGAGGGCTATAAATAGAGAAAGACTTCAACAAGAGAGGTAAGTGACAAAAATCTAATTTTCTCTGGGTGTTATTGACAAACTCAATTGTAACTTAGACATCAGATTGTTTCCCTTATTTTGTAGGTTTTGCTTTGTTAATCTTTCCTACTTTTTATCAATTGGGCAAACCCAATTGAGATGCACCGGTTTGGCTCGGCTTGACTCGGCGATATGATCGAGTTGAACCACTTGTGATAGGCCCAACCTGTGCTAGGCTTGGTTTCTATTTTGGTTGAGTGGGCCAAGCTGCCTCGTAAGGGCCTAGCTCGTGGGCTGGGCCTCGGCTTGGAGGCCCAAGCCATTTCTCCACAACGGGGCCCAACCAGTAAGTTGGGCCTTCTCTTGGACTGTTGGTCTGAGCTCGTTCAACTCAGACCCTTCTTTAGGTCTCCAATTGGATTTCCATGGGTTTTTTCCTCTCAAGGCCTTTTAGGTCTTAACCTCTTACGGGTCGAGTCCCTACTACCCGGGTAGACCTTATTTTTTACAATAATTTCGTCATGATATCTAATATCTATAAATATGCTATTTTTAATAATTCATCAACACATAGAATCAATGAACATAATAAACTCTTAAAACCATGCAATTTTCAATTTCAAGGCAAAAACCATGATATCCTTAAATCAATAAATAATGCTAAAAAAAAGAATAGCTCCCCCTAAACATGCGAGTCAAATAGAAATTTAACACAAATTTCTCCTAAATATATGAGACAATAAAGATCAATTTTGGACAAGTAGCTTATCAAGACATTAATGTCACAAGAAAAATAATCATAATCAAGAAGTAATATTACAAAAAATTATTCCACTTCTTAACACACAAAGAAATTTAGAGGTATTATTCCTTTAGAAATAAACATAGTCCAAAATAAAAATAAAAAAATTTCAAGGAGTTTAATTAATAAACTCAACTAAAAGATTAAATAAATTATAAATCATTTCGATAATTCAATTAATCACACTAAATAGAGCATGAAAAAAGATATTCAAATAGAGTAGAAGAATTTAATATCAATCAAGGAATTCAAAAAATCAAAATTTCACATAATAAGAAAATTTTAAAAATTAGGCAATGTAAGATACCAATTAAAACATGGGATGCAAAAAAAATAATTAATCATTTTAACACACAATGAATTTCAAAAGATATACCAATGATAAGAATAAAAAAGATACTCGAACTCATGACCTCTTAGTCAAAACGATATGCTTTTAACCAGTTGAACTATGCTCGATTTGGCAAAAAGATAAAAAATTTAGGCATGATATCAATTTTATTTTAAGCAAATAAATATCAATAAAAAAATTAAGAAAATTGTGTACAATATCGAATTTATTGAAAGCAAAGATATGATACTTTTATGCAAGATACATGATGTCAAATAGTTAAAAATATTAATATAAGAGGCACAAAAAAAATACATATTAATAACAACCAATAAGAATTCAAGAAAAGAAAAATAATTTCACATACTCTCCTAGCCAAAAAAAAGTTTAACGACTGTTTATTAAATATCATAATAAATTTAAAAGAAATCATCAAAGCATATAACATCAAACATACAACCTTAATTATGGAATCAACTTTCTAGCTCATAAAGCATTTATTGAGAACAAAAAAAAATACAATAGTAAACTCAATCCAAAACAATTTTAATACCAATTGTAGAAGCTAGACTCAAACAATAAGGTATCACATAAAAATAATAAAAGTCAAACAATATCTTTCATATATTACAATAATAATGAATAATTAAAAACATCAATTTCAATCATCAATAATAAATAAAACATTAAAAAGAAATACATTAAATAATTTCATTTATAAAACATAATTTGCATAACAATTCTAAGTAAAACAATTTTCTAAAATAATATAGCAAATAAATCACATAGGAAAAAGCTCTCCACTTATTGAAACTGGAATTAACCCTACAATTAATAAAGAAACCAAAAATAAAATAATAATAATAAATTTTATCTAACAAATATCAAATCAAATTTAATATACATAAAAAAATTATCCTACTATAAAAAGAAGTAAATAGATCACAAATAGGTAAATAAAATTCCATTTAAACAATCAAGAGTATAAAAAATTTTAATTCTAAAACAAGATCATCAAATGTCTCAAGTTACCTCCAAGTTCAAATTCAAATATACCTTTTGAAATCCAAAGAGAGTAAAAAATTGTTTCTAGATGGAATTTCTATTTTGTAGCTCAAACAATCTTGAATTTCAAATGTAAGTACAAGAAATTTAGCAAATAGTTTTTGGTACCCATACTTGTGTGGGTCCATGTAGGTTAGTATCAATCTTGAATACCCATTTCTTATTAGTTCTAATATTCATAACATTGAATTTAGGAAAATAACATGTATATGCTTTAAGACCAGATTTGTCACAAGAGAAGCAAGAAATATTATGTAAGAATTTTCTTGCATACAAACTTAATGCATAGTATGTTGCTTATGAAAACTCCTCTTAAAAATATTTTAGAAATTAGCTCTACAAGGAGTTTTTTTTCACATAATATTTAGGAGCATTTTTCAATTTATAATAATTTAGGGTGTGTTTGGGACAACTACGGAAAAAAGTGTGTTTGAAATAAAATTATTTTTTCTATGAGCGTTTTTTAAAAAATTAACAATTTAAAATGTGTTTAGTATAGTTTTTTGAGTAATTTTAGAAAATCAAAAGTGCTTATGAAAAATTCTTCACAAATAAAATGAACTATAACAAAATTGGATTCATTAAAAAGTTGTTTTTGAAGAAATATAAGGGAGATGAATAATTCAAAAATGACTTAAAAGTGATTAATCAAAATTCTTCAAAATATGTAATAAGAAAAAAAAACCATATTTGCAATTAATAATATCACTTTTGAATGTAGTGTAATCAAATAAATTTTTTATCATTTTTTTAAAAAAAATATAAAATATAAATGCTATATTTATCAAAAAAAAAATTATGAAAAAGTGATTAAATTGAAAGTCATGCAAAACAGACCCTTGGTCTAATATGACTCTTAATTCCAAAAAAATGACAAATAAAGAGAAACTTATGCTCAAAATTATTTTCAACGTGATTATGCACAAGTTTTTGATCTAGCATGAGAATGATTATGAACAAATTTTGATTCATCATGCTTATGCACATCACATTTTGGCCCAATATTAGGTGAAACATCATTATGCAATATAGAAAAGGCTTTAACAACTGTGGTTTTAGTATTAGATGAAATGACACTCTCATCGACATAACCAATACTTCTTTTGTCATTTAACGGTTTGTCCATGTCAATAATTTTATCTAATTTTTGTGCTCTTATTGTCAATTTTTTAATGGTCTCCTAAGCACAATTAAGCTATTCAATAGATTTAATTCTTTTTCTCTAAGAGGTTTAACAAGTTCATTTAACTTAAAATCATCATGCTAAAAAAATTTAATCTTATCTAACAAGACATGTTGATGAATCCCTAGTAAAGAGTCTTCTTAAACTCAAAGTTTTTTAATTTTCATATCGAATGCTGCCTGGAAACCTATGGAATATGCTTCATACTCAGCCATATTACGAGTACAATCAAAGCACAATTTGACAGTAAGAGGGAATAACTTTCCTTCTGGTGATATCAATATTGGCCCTATTCCATGACCCAACGCATTAGAAGCCCTGTCAAACAACATGGTCCATACCTCTAAGTTCAAGGCTTCATCTTCTGTTACTATGGAAGAGATGAATTTATCAGGAAAATCGAACTTCATTAGTTAATAATCATCTATAGGTTGTTCAACCAAATAATTGGTGAGCGCGCTTCCTTTTATCGACTTATGAGTGACATAGATGATATCATTCTCAGATAAGAGAACTTGACATCTTACAATTCGACCTAAAAGGGATAGCTTTTCAAAAATGTATCTAATAGAATCCATCTTTTAGATGAGCCATGTCGTGTAATAACATGTATTGTCTTAACGGTGTGCAGCCCATACTAGAGCTCAACACGTTCTTTCTAGCAGAGAATATATGGTTTCATAACTAGTTAACTTTTTGCTCAAAAAGAAGATAGCATGTTTTCTTCTACTGGATTCATCATGTTGTCCCAATATACCCCACCCCCTTTGAGTTTTCTGTCACAATGAGATACAAAATTGGCGGACGATCTGGAGTTGAAGGCACAAGTATATATGAGGATTTTGTAGGTATTGTTTGATCTTTTCAAATGCTCTTTGGCCGTCGTCATTCCATATTCCTACATCATTCTTGCGAAGTAACTTAAAAATTGGTTCACATGTTGCTGTAAGATGTAATATAAACCTAGTTATGTAGTTCAGTCTTCCCAAAAATCCTCTAAATTCCTTTTGGGTATGTGGTGGTGGCATTTCTAAGATTGTTTGGCTTTATCAGGATCAACTTTTATCCCGTCCTAACTTACAACGAACCCTAACTACTTCACAGAGGTTGTCCCAAATATACATTTGCTTGGATTTTGTTTCAATTTGAATTTTCTCTAACAATCGAACGACTTTTGAAGAACGGTTGTATGTTCTTCCCCTTGCTTTGATTTAGCAATCATATCATCCACTAAACTTTAATTTTTTGTATACATTAGGTCATGGAAAAGGGTGACCATGGCACGCTGATAAGTTGCTCTAGCATTTTTTAATCCAAACGACATGACCTTATAACAGAAAGTTCCGCATAATATAATAAATATAGTATTTTCTTGATCTTCACGTGCCATCTTAATTTGGTTATAACCTGAGAACCCATCCATGAAGAAAAAAAAGTAGAAAAATCAGTAGTATTATCAACTAGCACACAATATGAGGAAGTGGAAAATTGTCCTTTGAACTTGCTTGATTCAAATCTCTGTAATCCACGCACATCCTGACTTATCCATTTTTCTTAGGTACTGGGACGATGTTTGCTACCCATTAAGAATACTTAGCTATCATCAAGAACCCTGTATTAATCTATTTTTGAACTACTTTTATTTTAATTAGCATGTTTGGCTTCATTTTGCGTAATTTCTGTCTTACTAGCTTGTATTCAGGCTTAAGTGACAAGTGATGGACTACAATATCTGTATCTAACCCTGGCATGTCTTGATAAGACCAAGTGAAAACATCGATGTATTCATGAAGCAACTTTATCAATTTTTGACGACTTTCTACGGACATGTTAGTGCCTATTTTAACCACTTTACTCTTTGTTGAGGATCTTAAGTTTGTTGTCTCTGTTAATTCTTCATGGGAACCTATAAAGATTGAAAAGCGAGATACCCCAACTTTATGTATGAATGTGGAAACAGAACCAGACAGCCCTCCTTAGTCACATGATATCAAGAAATATATAAAATTCAGGGAATATTCGTTGAATGCCTCAAAAAATGACAAACACATGCTTAGAAAGTTAGCACTGAAATTCTTCTTAAACGGGGAGATATTGTACAAAAGAAATAAGGGCATAGTGATTCTGAGATGTGTGGATGCAAATAAAGCTAATCAAATTATAAAAGAAATTCATGAAGGAATTTGTGGCACTCACTCAAGTGGGCACACGATGGCTAGACAAATATTGAGGGCTGGCTACTCTTGGTTGACCATGGAGGCAGATTATATCAAATATGTCAGAGAATGTCATAAATGCTAAATTTATGCAGACAATGCTCATGCTCCTTCATCCCATTTATATATTATGACAGCCCCTTGGTCGTTCTCCATGCTGGAAATCGACGTTATAGGACCCATTGATTCAAGGCCTCAAATGGACATCGATTTATCTTGGTGACCATAGACTATTTTACCAAGTGGGAAGAAGCAACTTCTTATCATGAAGTAACTAAAGAAGTTGTGATCAAATTATCAAGTAAAAGATCATATGCCACTACAGTCTCCCTGATACTATAACTTTTTATAATGCAAGCAATTTAAGATCAAACATCTAAACTCGCTCCGTATAGGTCAAAGATGAATGACGCAGTGGAGGCTCCGAAAAAAACATAAAGACGATTGTGGAAAAGATTACTGTAACGTACAAAAATTAGCATGAAATGCTTCCATTTGCATTGTATGGATACTGCTTATTTGTTCGAATGTCAATTGGGACAACACCATTTTCATTAGTCTATGGCATGGAAGTCGTTCTCCCAATTAAAGTAGAAGTCCTATCATTGAGGGTCCTCATGGAAATTGAGTTAGAAGAAGCTGAATGGGTCAATAATAGTTACAAATAGATTAACTTTGTAGAAGAAAAGAGCATGACGACATTACGTAGAGGTCAACTCTATCAGAGAAGAATGGTGAAGGCTTACAATAAGAAAGTGCACCTGATAATATTCAGAGAATGAGATCTAGTCTTAAAACGAATCATTCCATTTCAAAAGAATTACCACGGCAAGTGGATCCTAAATTATGAAGGATCATTCGTGGTCAAGAAGGCTTTCTCTTGAGGAGCTCTAATCTTGACCCATATGGATGACAACGAATTACCAAGTCCAGTTAACTCAGATCATGTGAGAAAGTATTATGCCTAAATCCTTATGTATTGTTCTTTAGAAGATTTAACTGAGCTGCAGGGAATTCAACAAGTATTTTGAAAAATTGGGCTTAAATTTCAATATCACGTTTAGAAAGTCACTTGTGTATATCATTTCATATTCCTTTCGCCACTACCATGAGCTTGTATCCCATCTCCTTAATGTATACATCTTTCAACTTCCTTTTATAAGTCAAAGCTTGTCATTATAAAACACATATTGTCATATTCTTCTCTCTTGTCTTAAGTATTTGTTCATCGATTAATGTTGATACAGTCGCTTTTATTATCACTACAATTATAAATAAAGTTGTATATATACATGATATCTAAATTAATAGGGGTAAGCTCACCTAAAGTTCTTGTTAAGTCAAACACAAAGTACACATATTATGACTTTATGCAAGGAAATCTAAAGAGAAGAACATTCGTTTCAAGAGTATAATGAAATTGGTCAGTTAGTAAAATACTAGAACTGGGGCAAAGCTGCAGATACCATGTTGGGGCAAAGGCTATTAATGTTATACTACAAATGTCCAAATGTCCCCGAACGAGGGCAAAGCCAGCATTGTTATTTCAAAACTTCTCAAATAAAGACAAAATTACTTGCAAGGGGATTCATAGTTTAGTCTACTCCGCAATCCATGATCCAACCAAAGTCTCCAATAAGTCTAAGCACAAATGCGGTGGTTGAACTATTGAAAGTTCTATTTTGGTTGCATACAAAATAACAAAAGTTTTAAAAGAAAAACTACTTTCATTTTATTTTTGTGCATATTTACATAACAGTTTTTAGGAGTTCATCATCACTTTAGGTTAATTCTCATTTCTTGGGTTAACTCAACATAGTATGCATTCCTGCATCTTCATGCATGAAAGTATAGATTTTTTTATTTGTCACATATATCCAAGGAGAACTAAATCACTTCCTCTAAGCATAACTCATTTCTTTATTTTGGTTAAAATAAACCCAACTATTCAGGTGAGATCGAAGTCTGCGTCAATCCAAGTCCTTCATTTCTTTATTTTGGTTAAATCGAACCCAACTATTCAGTTGAGGTAGAAGCCTGCATCAATCTAAGTCTTTCATTTCTTTATTTTGGTTAAATCGATCCTAACTATTCAGTTGAGGTCGAAGCTTGCGTCAATCTAGGTCCTTCATTTCTTTATTTTGGTTAAATCAAACTCAACTATTCAATTGAGGTCAAAGCCTGAGTCAATCCATGTCCTTTTTTTTGGGTAAATCAAACCCAACTACTCAGTTGAGGTTGAAGCCTGCGTCAATCTAGGTCTTTCATTTCTTTATTTTTGTTAAATTGAACCTGACTATTCGATTAAGGTCAAAGCCTACGTCAGTCCAGGTCCTTCATTTCTTTATTTTGGTTAAGTCGAACTCAACTATTTAGTTGAGGTCGAAACTTGTATCAATTTAGGGTCATCGTTTCTTTATTTTGGTTAAATCGAACTCAACTATTTAGTTTAGGTCGAAGCCTATGCCAATCCAGGTCATTCATTTCTTTACTTTTGTTAAATTAAACCCAACTATTTACTTGAGGTCGAAGCTTGCTTCAATCTAAGTCCTTCATTTCTTTATTTTGGTTAAATCAAACTCAATTGTTTAGTTGAGATCGAAGCCTGCGTCAATCCAGGTCTACCGTTTCTTTATTTTCGTTAAATCGAACCCAACTATTTAGTTGAGGTCAAAACCTATGCCAATTCAGGTACTTCATTGCTATCGTCTCTCAATATAGTCTCTTTCTTCTTTTGTCTACCTTTTATGTCTGCAAAAATATACAAAAGAATGCAAACTGGAGGCACGATATTAATCTTTTTTGTATTATTATTATTATTATTTATTATTTATTGATTTTTTACGGTTTTTTTTTCTTTTATTAGATTTTAAACTTTATTTTTATTTTATTTTATTTACTATTTATTATTATTATTATTATTTTTTTCATTCCTATCCTAAAGTCCTATTCTCTTTACCCTATTCTTCCTTATTCTCCCTATTTTTTTCCTCCCTCTTCTACCATCTTCCCTTATTCTCCCTTTTTTCCCTTTTCTTTCTCCACCTCTTTCTCTATGACCTCCCATTAATTTAGTATCTCACATAGTATAAATACTAAAGGTGTTGGGCATTGAGGAGGCATCAATCATTAAGTAAAAAGCATCAAAGAGAATGAGAAAAAAAAGTAAGAGAGTGAGAAATAAGTTATTTTTCTTCCTACTCCATTCTAGTGACTTCTAGCGACCTTCGGCGAACTCCGACAAACTTCCGGCGAACTTTCGGCAACCTTTCGACGAGAATTCGATAACTTCCGACAACCTCCAACAAACTTTAGGCAATCTTCTAGTGACCTTCAACAAACGTATAGTGAACTTTAGGCAACCTTTCGACGACATTTTGATGACCACCGAAGAACTTCCAACGAACCTCCAACAATCTAGCAATAGGTGAAAAGGGGTGGGTCTTTTACCTTTTTTTTTTCTTTTTTTAAGAAAATGATTTTTGGTTAAGGAAAATAATAAATTCATTTTATTATTGAAAATAAGTTAATTGATTTTGGAATGATTTTAAATTGTTTTGTAAAAAAAATATTTATTTAAAAAAGAAAACTGTTTAATTTATGATATTTTTTGAAATAAAAAATGAAGTTTTTCTGTTTCATACAAATAAATTTTGGATAATTGTTTCTTAAAAATGAATTTATAAAATTTTCCTAAAATGAATTTGTTTTAAAATAAAATAATTTTTTTATGCGTATTTGTAATGGGTAGCAAAATTTTTTGCTATATTTGCAAATATAGTAATTAGTTTTAAATTTTGCAAATATATCAAATATTTTTTGAAATCAAAATTTTATTTTTTTGTTATTCCAATTTTACCCTCCTTATTTTCAGATCAGTGATATACATAATATGAAGTATATCAATGATATAGACATAAGTGATATACCTAATATGAAGTATATCAATAATATACATAGATCATTGATATACCTATATGAAGTATATCAATGATATATTAAATCAAAGATATACTTAATATGAAGTATATCAAATGTATACTAAATCACATAGATTTTTTACTCTTTTTACTCCTTTAATTTCCTCTTTCTAATAAGCTTAGTCAACATTTTTATATTCTTGTTCTCTTTCTTTTTCATTCGCCACTTCCTTTTTCTCATTTAGTTTCTCGTTTATTTTCTCTATTATTGATTCTCTAACAACAATTTAAAAGTAGCTTATAAAAAAACCATTAATCGTAGGCATAATAGGGACTATTGAAAACTATATAGAAAAACGTTGATTAAAGATTAACTATTGAACCGTAAATCAGTGATATATCTAATACTATGATTATCATTGATATACTTCTTATTATACATATCAAGAAAATTGTATATCAACAATATCAAGTATATATCAGTGGTATATCACTAATATTACTGATATAATACTCAATATATTGCTGATATACTTCTTATTATATATATCAATGAAATAGTATCTCAACGATATACTTTGTATCATATATAGGTGGTATATCACAATGATATATCAATGGTATATCACTGATATTACTGGTATACCTAATATAAAATTGTTCGCTTTATAAAAAAATTGTCATTTTAAAGGTATTCCAAATTTTTCTGCATTTTAATTTGAGTTGGGCCATATTTTTTTGCTATATTTTCATAATATAAAAATGGTTGCTAGATTTGCAATATCATATTTATTTTTTTGCCAAATTTGCAAGTGCCTCTTTTTTTAATGGTCTTGAGCCAGTCATAATGATTAATTCATGTTTTAGGTTTTGAAATGTGAATTAACAAATTTGGGACATTCAAAACAAAACCTTCTTTGTTTGGATCATTAAAATAACATGATAGTTTTAAAATAAAATTTGGTAACCATTTTTTTACAAGTGTGTGAGGGTGCTAACACCTTTCTTATATTCAATCGACTCTCAAGCCTAATTTTTGGTTTAGTAGATTAGTTTTCATAAAATTTGGTGACCAATCATACTCTATGAATGGTTGGTTGCTACTCTAAAACTTTACTCTCAAAAGAGACCCTAAGGAGAGACATTGGTTGCTCCGCGTTGCGATGACATTGTGACACCTACTATGAAGTATATCAATAATATAGGTATATCAGTGATATACCTAATATGAAATAATATCAATAACTTATATATATCGTTGATATGCGTACATGAAGTATATCGATGGTGTACTTCACGTAAGATTTTTTCCTCGTTTTATTCTTTTAATTTCCTTCTTCAAATAAGATAAGTCAACGTTTTTATATTCTTGTCCTCTTTCTTTTGAATCAAAATTTTCTTTTTCATTTGTCACATCATTTTTCTTATTTAGTTTCTCGTTTATTTTCTCCATTGATTTTTTAACAAAAATTTACTGTAGCTCATAGAAAACCCATTAATCGTAGGCACAATAAAAATTACTGAAAACTAAATAGAAAAATGTTGATTAAAAATTAGCTATCGAACAGTAAATTAGTGATATATTTAATACTAAGTATATCGTTCATATACTTATTGTTACATATATAGAAAAAAAATAGTATATTAGCATGAACATGTATATTAGTAGTAGATCACTAATATTACTGAGATATCGCTAATATTACTGATATAATACTAAATATATCGCTGATATACTTCTTATTACATATATTAAGAAAATAGTATACCAACGATATACTTTGTACTATATATATCAGTGATATATTAATGGTATATCACTAATAATACTAATATATCTAATATAAAATTGCACCCCTTAAAAAAGTCATTTTAAAGGTATTCTAGACTTTTGCGCATTTTGCTTCTAGATTTGTAACATTCTATTTTCTTTTTTGCCAAATTTGAAAGTACTTGTTTTTTTTCATGGTGCATTCGCTTATTTTCTACTCCTACCAAACATGAATTTGATTTCTTTCATAATTTTGAACACATCCTCTTTCACCAATTGAAAATTGCTATCTTACAGATTAGGAACCTATAACTTTAAACCGAGGATAACTTAACGGTTAAGATATTTAATTATTCTCTTTTTATTATATATAGATTTAAGTTTAAATCTCCGCGCCAATTTGTTGCAGTTAAAAGAACAAGTCAATTTGAAATTGAAATCAGTATTATCTTGAAAAGAGGAAAGAAAAAAGAAGGAAAAAAAGCGTTAATTCCATGATATTTGGGTTACTCTCACACATACGATATGACGCAACCCAATCTGTTCTGTCTAAAATGCCACGCGTCAAGCCGTGAACCAGTGCCCATTAATATCTTCCTTGTTCTCTCTTTCTCTGCAACAAATTTAAGTCCGTCAAGTCACTGCCTGCGTAGTGGTGAACAGTTTCCTCCCGGTCGCCATGAGCGCCGGAGCTCTCCTCTACTCCTTTTCCCCAACGCCTCGAAATCCATCCGATTGCTCCAAGAAATTCTCCCTCTCACAATGGAGGCCTAAATTTCCCACACGCCTACGCGTTGGCCTTACGATTCTTCGAGAGGATCGATGCTTCGTCTTCCAGATTTCCGCGCCAAGAAGAAGCAACTGGAGGCTGTGGACCGATGTCAAATCGAAGCCCTACGATGTGTCGAACAAAGCTCCCGAATCGATCACCAACAAGGCTGCGCTCGAGGAAGAAGAAGAAGAGCTCCGCGACGAACTTCAACTTCCATGGTGGAAACAGTTCCCCAAACGATGGCTCATCGTTACTTTGTGCTTCTCCGCCTTTCTTCTCTGTAATATGGACAGAGTGAGTCACCTCTTTCGCTACGCTGATTTTTTTATAGCTTAAATATTATTAATGATTTTCTATAATATACATTAGGTATTATATTATAGAGTTGAGGTGATTGTTGTTAATAAATGTATAGCTTAAACTTTTTATTTTAATAAATTTTAGGTACTGTTTATTAGGTTTAAGTCAAATGGTTTAGTTGGACATATTTTCAACTAAAAGATTAGAAATTTGAATTTCCATTCCAAATGTTGTTCAACAAGAAAAAAAAGTGGTCAAATGGTCTAAGGACTTGCATACTTTTTTGATTTGGTCCTCGCCAACTTAATTTTCTTTTTGTATTTAATAGGAATTTCACATTCATCATGTAGGCTTGTATTTATGAACCAATTAATGCTAAATGGAATTTTACGTAAGAATACTGAGCCGAAATAAGTGTGAGATATTAGTAATCTAAAGAAGATTTTAACATTTTATAAAAAGAAAACTATTAAACCTATTCGTGAACATAAACTTAAGTCTAATTCCTAAAGTTATTTACATCATAATGATTTTTTTTTTTTTAGTTCAACAATATGTGAGGGTGGGGGAAGTCGAACCTATGTCTTTTTGGTCAGAAAAATATGTCTTTAACCAGTTGAGCTATGCTCGAATTGAGTTTACATTGTAATGATTGATAATGTGTTTTCATATTGCAAAAGATAATGTATTTTTCATCTTTATAAAGAATTTAAACATTTTATGAGTGCCTTTATTATTATGTCCTTAGAAAAGAAACTTGTTTATTTCTTTGTTTTGAAACCTACAATTTTTTTTATTTGTTTTTAGAAAATTGACTAGTTATTCAAACTTGTTTTTTAAAAAGTGAAATTGTGAGTAGAAGAAGTTTAATTTTTAAAAACATAACATGTAAAAGAATAAGTGTGTGTTTGGGTGTGATTTTAAAATGTCTAAAATCATTTTTGATATGTCTAAATTTAAGTAATTAACTTAAATTTTATCATGACAAAAGTAATTTTAGGCATTCTAAAATCACTCTCAAATACACTCTAAGAGTTTTCGAAATTTCGAATGGGGGCATTGTCAATTTTCTTTAGTTTCTGAACTCTGAGGCATATGGCTTCTAAAACTCAGTATGATTATTCGATCTATGTAGGTTAACATGAGCATCGCTATACTTCCAATGTCAGCAGAGTACAACTGGAATCCACAAACTGTTGGTTTGATACAATCATCATTTTTCTGGGGATATCTCCTTACTCAGGTAAACTTGACACTGACAACTTTCTATTGTTATAATTCTTTGAATTACCGGCCAAGAGTTTCTTCCAGTGCATGAGTAAACATGAAGCTAAACAATGATATGGATTGAAACAAGACCCTTTGCCTTGATAATACGATAATAAAATCAATTAATCAAAACCCACATAAGGAATTTCTAGGGAATAAATTGATTTTAAGAACTCCGTAAGAAGCCACATCTATTTGTGATCATCCATACGGTCACATCTCCATCTATAGAGTTGTGTCTTTTAACAAAGGATACATCTTCTCGAAGGAATCCCTCTACTTCCTCCCAAAAAAAGAACCACTGTTTATTTTCTTCCTCCACTTCTAAATTTTAGCTATGGCTGATGACAGATTGCTGGTGGGATATGGGCAGATACAGTTGGGGGAAAGCTGGTTCTGGGATTTGGTGTGATATGGTGGTCAGTTGCCACAGCTCTCACACCTGTAGCGGCTAAAATTGGGCTGCCCTTTTTGCTTGTTGTTCGTGCATTCATGGGGATCGGTGAGGTTTGTCTCTTTACACCACCACTAGACCCAAAAGTTTAAACCGATAAACTAGGATATTTAATATTTTAATATATTTTTAATACTCCCTCTCACATGTGAGCTTGAATTTTAATTTGATACACGAAACTCAATACATGAACTGTTAATATCAATTGGAGAGGACATGACATTGCAGAAATTCTCTGTTGAAGTGAATAGATTAGGGCATGTATTCTCAACACTTGCTTTCCCATTTTCATGGAAAATCAATCCTTTTTTCACCATGGTGTTACATATACGGAACGGAAAGATGCATATTTCTTCTCTTATTATCTTCATAGACACTAGCTCACGTTGTTCAATTGTTTTCAGGGTGTTGCAATGCCTGCCATGAATAATATACTCTCCAAATGGGTTCCTGTAGCTGAAAGAAGCAGATCTTTAGCACTTGTTTACAGTGGGATGTACCTTGGTTCAGTAACAGGCCTTGCCTTCTCACCATTTTTAATACATCAGTTTGGATGGCCATCAGTTTTTTTCTCCTTTGGCTCTCTCGGCGCGGTTTGGTTTGCTGTCTGGCTCAATAAGGTAACTAACTCTGCTACGGATGGAATATTACTCTTTCAAAATTGCCATGTTTGTAAGCTGTAGAAGGTCTGCCTTGATTAATAAAACTCTCTTGAAGCTTGTCGATGACATCTGATTGATTTCAAGTTGTGGCTTTAGGCACATAGTTCACCACTTGAGGATCCTCAACTGAGACCACAAGAAAAGAAGCTGATTTTTGCAAATAGTGTTTCCAAGGAGCCTGTTAAAAGTATACCCTGGGGACTGATCTTGTCGAAACCACCAGTATGGGCTCTTATAGTTTCTCATTTTTGTCACAACTGGGGGACATTTATTCTTTTGACATGGATGCCAACATACTATCACCAGGTAAGTCTTTTTATTACTTAAGGCAGTTTTTTTTTTGGGACAGCTCTTGCAACAGCTTGTCATATTTACTGCCTCTAGAGCAATCTTTAGCTAATTGAATCAGTATCTAAGTTTTCGACTACTACAGAATACAAAAAATATTAAATTTTCTTAACTTCAGATCTTCAGGTGCAAGCAAATAGGAAAAAGACAGAGAGATTGATAGATTATAGAGCATAACACAAGTAATTCTTGAAAAAAATTGGGAGTTCTGGGAAGAATTTTTTGGTTTGGTCATTATATGTCAGCTCTTCTGGTAAAAGGTTGTTTTGTGGACTGTGCATTGAATTTTTTTTTTAAATATAAAAATTAGCTTTCATTAAGATGAAAGTATAAACAAGGCTCAATCAAACCGAAGGTTGCAAAAGAAACAAAATGAAAGAATGAAAGGCATAAAATTTTAAGTGAATGTTTAATATCGGTTATATAACGTGGACTTTGTCAGTATTTACTTCCACGACACAGAAGATCTGTAAATCTTGATTTGGGATCTCTAAATATCACTTAGGTCCTGAAGTTCAATCTCACAGAATCTGGACTTCTTTGTGTTCTTCCCTGGCTAACAATGGCGTTTTCTGCGAACCTTGGAGGTTGGATTGCCGACACACTCGTGAGCAGAGGACTCTCAGTGACTACAGTTCGCAAGGTAAAAGGAACATTTCTATCATCAATCTTTCCTGATAGGTTAGGGTGTATTTAACTTTCTATAATTTATTTTTTGTAACACTCTCCCTTATAGGGTTAAAAATTACCACGAGATCTAATAAGTGAATATCAATATTAGCTAAAAGGAAATGACATTATAGAGTTTCAACATACGACCTCTTACTTCGACATCATATCAAATCACTTGAAAATATGCTAAATTGCAGCATTGAATGAATCGGTTCTTTTTCATGACAACTTTCCAGCTGCCCCCTTCACTTGCTTTATGGTATTCAACTCTTATAGGCCATTGTGCATGATGTTAGGGAAAATGGGCTCTCCACATCTCCACAATGGTATGATATTGCTTTGCTTTTGGTTCACCCAAAAGGTCTCATACCAATGGAGATGTTGTTCCTCCCTTATATACCCATGATCCTCTCCATGTGAGACTTTGGTTGCACTCCCAACACATGACTCTATACATTGACATAATATCTTATTGTGCTGCTTGAAGAACAGTTTCTAAAACTTTTACTTTTCAGATTATGCAAAGTGTAGGATTTCTTGGCCCTGCATTCTTCTTGACCCAGTTGAGCCATGTCGATTCTCCGGCGATGGCAGTTTTGTGCATGGCCTGCAGTCAGGTTGCTTTGCATTTTGAAATCTCCTTTCCATCAAAATTAACATACAACTTTTACACTGATATATGCTGACTTGGATAGGGAACTGATGCATTTTCTCAATCCGGGCTATATTCGAATCATCAAGATATTGCCCCTCGATATTCTGTGAGTTTTCACTCTGAATTAACATTTGGAAACATACAACATCTTTGGTTTGATTATTTGCATAATTCTTTGCCATTGAAAAGAGCCTACAATTGATGCAATGATCTGTTTAGGGAGTGTTACTTGGTCTATCAAACACAGCTGGAGTTCTAGCAGGTGTCTTTGGGACAGCCGCTACAGGTTATATCTTGCAACACGGTTAGTTTTTCCTCTTCTTCTAATACTAATCATAAGAAATTTTAACAAGATCAAAAATTGAAGTTTTCCTCTTATAGGTATACTTAGCTTAATTTTAATCTAAAATTTTCAATTTTATCCAATCTAACTCTAAATTTGAGTGAAATTAGTTCATATCTTGCCAAAGTTAAATTAGAAAATTGTTCATAAATCGACCAATATATCACACAAATTTGACAAATTAAACACTGAAAAGGTTAAATGTGGAAGCCGCTATCATGAAAATATATAGTAACCTATAAAATCAAGCGTATGGAAAAGGCACCCAACAATAAAATATCCAAACCCAATTAAAATGCAATAAATACCACACGAAGAACTAGTACCTACAAAATAGCCTCACCTAACTACAAGAATGCCAAACTAACCATAAATCTTTAGAGAAATGAAAATTTTGCTGTTTGAGAGTATTATTTTTACCATCTATTAAATTGACTCACCGAATTAAATATAGAGATGATAAATGAATTTATCTTATATTTAAAATTTCATAATTTTAATTAATTGTTACCTTTGGTGATCATTTCATTTAATTAATGAAATTATTTGCAATAAAAAAAATTAACTAATTGAATCATCTGAATTTACGTTCTGCTCACAATTTTAATAATTTTGAGTTGGTGGAGCTTGTAAATTTGGATTACAAAAACTTAGGTCCGGTTTGATAACCATTTACTTTTTGGTTTTTAGTTTTGAAAAGTAAGCCTATAAGCACTACTTGCATTTCTTTGTTTTATTGTCTATATTTTAGGAGTATTTTCAAAATGTTATGGCAAATAAAGAGAATAAGGAAACATAGATAATAAATAAATTTGAACCCAACAGAAACGTTGTTTTCTTAAGACAATTTTGTTCCCTCTATGGTGATCAAGGGGTCACGAACAATTGTCTCCCAGGATATGATGAATTACTAACTTGTGAATTTCAACACTTAAACCTCAGAACTCAACGAACACTTCAATATGTGAGAAATCATACAAAGGAAAAGAGAGAATTTGAGGGAAAGAAAATCTGTATTTGATTTGCAAGAAAAATTACTTATTTATAGACTATTTGTGGCCATTCAAATAGTCTCTTCTCTTCACAAAAAGTTGTTTTTTGGTAAAAGACATATCCTTTCATCAAAAGACATATCCTTTCATTAAGGTTGTATCCGTGTCTTTTACCAAGATAGAAACAAAAACGATAGTGTAAAGATACATTTTAGCTTAAGCCTAATCTAGATACCGATTGTGAAATTATAATATTTTTGCCTACTTATATATAGCTCAATTAATTAAGAAGACATTAATAAAATTCTCTCTTAAACGCTATAGATTAGAATCCCCACCCACTTGTTTGAACTTTGAAAAAAAAATATAAAACTCTTTGTTCTACTAGATATATAGTTTCTCATTTTTTTAGTTCAATATTTGTGGGGATGGGAGATCAAATCATTGAGCTATGCTATGGTAGTACATGCCTTTATTTACTGAACTATTCTCTGATTGGTAATATATTGTTTCTCTTTTAACAGCAACAAACTTTGAAAAAATTAAAGCATGTTGAAAAAATCTTCAGGTTCATGGGATGATGTTTTCAAGGTTTCAGTTGGACTATACTTGGTTGGAACACTGGTTTGGAATCTCTTCTCAACTGGTGAGAAAATATTGGACTAACCTTGTAGATGCAACTTTGACCCCCTGGCCTTCACAACCAAAACCCTTCATTTCCAAACTAATTCTTGGAAGACTGCAGCTTAAAACCATTGGAAAGATCTTGCGACAAAGCAAAGTACACTGTAGAGTAGATTCTCTTAGCGAGGTTTTTTGGTAATAAAAAAAAAACCCTAATTTTGAATCTTGTTCAGAAAGTGCGATACTTTAAGTAGAAACGTAGAAAACTTCTTAAAAAAAATGTGTTCACTAAAGTGTAATGTATCATACTTTTTTATATGGTGCATTAATTTAGTCAAACACAATTTTTTTTAAGATATTTTTTCTAAGTTTTTATATATAATGTATCGTGTTTTTCTAATAAGTTTTAAAAGATGGGTATTTTTTGTTCTTA
>JAOANK020000015.1:728344-742465 GCA_026257165.2 Telfairia occidentalis
GGTGTTTTGTAAAAGAAACTTTTGTAAAGTCTTTACTACTTGATTAATAAAAGTTTTTATGTGTTCTTTTACAAAAAAAAATTTGACCGAAACTATAGAAAAGTCTAGGCATGCATGTCGTAGCGGTCGGGCCTTATTATGTAAGGGTCAAGTCGTTACAGATCTTGTGGAGAAGTTGCTGAGATTTGAAGAAAGGTCTTTTCGAGAAGCTGTTGAAATTTGAAAAAAATAAGCATTGGAATGACTATTTCTTCAAATGTACTTTTTTCTTTCCATTTAATTTAATGTCCTAGATTCTAAATTGTTTAGAATCAAAATTTTGCTATGTGATGATTTGTTCATCTCCTCAGTTCGAACCTAACTTCTTATTCACTAAGCTCGATTGTCCATATCATCAACCTTCCTTAGACTTCAGGCTTGTGGAAGACCTGTTACAATGAAAAGTTTGTTAGCAATGTAACTTGATGCACCTAGAAGTACGGGCGCAATCGTCGGGTCGAGGTACAAGCACGAAGGCAAGCTTTTCGAGACTTGGGCATCATGTCTTAGCGTCTGTCATTGCCTTGTTGGTGTAATATATTGGAGACTATCATCCTCATTTTAGCTGCTGCAGGGTAGAGGAGAAGCTCATCTCCAAACATCAGCTTTAACAGCAAAGGCGCTGACGTAAGGTATTCTTTTAACTGGGTGGAGGTCTCATCATATTCTAGTATCCACTCGAGTTTCCCCCTCTTCCGCAAAACCTTGAAGATTGACAGGCATTTATCGGTTCTCTGGACATAAATCTATTGAGTGTGACAACCCAACCTTTGAGCATTGCAATTGTTTGAGGCTATCTGGAGTTTCATATCCATTATCGCTTGTATTTTTCTAGATTAGCTTCAATGTTAGTGCATTAGTGAGCCCAAAAAGTTTTCCGAGGAGACTTCAAAGGCACATTTGCTTGGATAAAGCCTCATTTAGTATCTTCTTACAATATTGAAAGTTTCCCTGAGATCAGCTACTTGTTGGTTGAATGTCTTACTCTTCACCAATGTATCATCCACGTAGACCTCCATGTTGCGTCTGATTTACTCGATGAACATCATGTTGACCATTTGCCGATAGGTCACCCCAGCATTTTTAAGGCTGAAAGGCATGACCTTGTAGCAATAAAGTCCATGGTCCATGATGAATGAAATGTGTTCCTAGTCAGGTACATATATGCAGATCTGGTTATAACCAAAGTACGCATCCATAAATATCAGAAGCTCATGCCTTACCGTAGCGTTGACTAGTTGATCTATTCAAGGCAAAGGAAAGTTATCCTTGGAGCAGGCTTAATTAAGGCTCGTGAAATCGATGCATGCTCTCTACTTACCATTGGCCTTCTTGACTAAAATGATAGACAACCATGGAAGATAATGAACCTCTCGTACAAAATTAGCATAGAGGAGTTTCTTCACCTTGTCTGATATAACAACGCTTCTTGTCGTGTCTACAGTTCAGCACTTCTGCTTAACTAACTTGTACTGCATGCCAATTTTCAGCCAATGAACCATGATGTTTTGGTCAATCCCTGGCATATCTTCATGAAACTATGTGAATACGTATGCATTAGTCTTGAGGAAATTAATTAGAATTTCTTTGTGTTTGTCTCCTAGTTTGGTGTCGATGCTAACCTTCTTATGCACATCAATCAAAGGCACATGACGATCTCACTCCTTAGCAAAAGAACTTTGTTTTTCTCGAGCAAGTATAGGGTCAATAATTGGTCTGACAGTGACGTCAACAGCGCAAGTCATGGGGGATCCTTTCAGCACCAACATGTACCATTCTTGCAAAGTACGCTACTCACCATATGGTGATACGTCAAAGGGATAGCTTGTGGAGCATGGATCATTGGCCGGTCAAGGATTGCATTATAGACTGACGTCTCATCTACCACCATGAACTCAAGTACTCTTGTCACCTTAATGGGACCTTTCCTAGGGAGACTGGTCACTTGACATATCATTCCGATGTGACTCTCTCACCTGGGAATCCGACAATAGGGCTTGGGCAATGTCTCAGTTGACTTCTTTCTCATCCTAGAATGGTAAGGGTTGACTAAAAGATTATGTTTGTGGATGCCCCTCCATCGACCAACACGCAATGTACCTTTATGTGGTCGACCTTGGCTTTGATCACTGGGGCATCCTTGTGAGGGTAGAAACTCTATGTGATGTCCAACTCACTGAAGGTTAAAGTGACTGATGCTTCCAAGGTCCTGATCAAGCAAACTTCATGTCTAACCTCTCAGGCCAACGCTTTTATTTTATTTCTCAAGTGTCTACTAGCAAGCCTTTTGAATATGGTATGAATCTCGGTAGGTCAATCCCCATGTGGGGACCTCGATCTTTCTCTCCTAGCCACGATGGGGGCCAGTATGGAGGTTTTACCTCCGCGAACATATTCTTTCAAGTAGCCTCATTGGATAAGAGACTCTATGTGTTCCTTGAAGTTGTGGCAGTCTACCGCGTCATGGTTGTGGTCTCTATGAAAACAATGTACTTGCTTTAATCTCTCTTGTTGGCCCCTACTCGGAGCCTATTGGGCCTGTGTAGGAGGACAATATCTTCCACCGATGAGAAGAATTCGTTGATCAACACGGTGGTAGGAGTGTATTTCTCAAACTTGGCCACCCAAGAAAATGGTTGGTCATTCCATCAATCATCTCTCGAACTGCACCAACTGCTACTTTCCCCACTCTCTTTATCTTAATGTGAGGTTGGGAGATCTTTCTCTTATTTCTTAATCTCTTTAGATTTGACTAACTCCTTGGAGGCCATGTACTTATTAGCCCTAATGAGAAGTTTTGCAAAAGGTTTTCATCGACTTTCGAGATAAGGACTTTGTTGGGTCCATATCCGTTAAGGAAGTTTGGAAAGCAAGGATTATTGTGTCGTCTGAGTATTCACGTACTCAAAGAGCTTCTTATTAACCGAGTGATGAAGCTTCAAAGTGATTCACCTGGATTTTGTTTGACCGTCTTAAGGTGTGACGTTGGACGTCGGTTGTTGTGGCTTCCTAGAAAATAATATATGAAAAGCTCGACCAGCTTCTAGAAAGCTAACAGAACCAAAATCTTGCAGCTTCTGTAAGTGTAATCCTGAAAGCTTGGTACCGAATAGCATCTGACACATTATGGAGCTCCATGAAAGACAAATATGTCTCCATGTGCTCAATGTGATTCTCTGAACCATCATACAGTTTCATGGTTCGATTCTTGAATTTCTCAGGGACCTCAATGTCCATGATTTCTTTGGTGAATGAGAGATCACTGTGGTTTAACAATTTTGGCTTTTTTAGGACTATGATCTTCTTATAGTTCCTTTTAAGGTCGTCGACTTCAACTTTTACAACCCTTTTTAGCTCATCTTAGAGCTTATCGAGCTCGGTTCTCCAACTATTGGCTTATGCAGTCTCAGTATGGCTGGGATGATAGCTCAACGTTTGTGCTCTCTTACCCTCTTAAAGCACACTGCATAGGTCACAGGGTTGATCATCAACTTGTGACCTCTACGATAGTGGAAAGTGAAGAGTGGAATGGCGCTCTTCAACCAGAGGTTGATATCCCTAGTCGAATGCAAGCTCATCCCTTACTACACCCTTACCTCTGGTTGGGTCAAGGACTAAAAAAGAGCCAGCAACGTCCTCGCGACATGTTTGGTGGCTCTCAGCAAGTCTACCATTTGATTCATCTAGCCCTAAATTTCCTACATATAAGCCTGTAGCACTGCTATTTGGTTAGCACTTGCAGTTCTATAGTTTCCTCCACTGCGTCCTCACCCACCGCGCCTGGGAGAGCAGCCGTAAGGATTTGGTACTTGTGGAACAAAGTCTACCGCGCGTCTAGTTGGAGCGTTCAGTCGACATCGGTCGTTGCTAGAAGATTTGATCCCACCATCTTAGCAAATATAAAATGGCTTAAAAAGAAATATCTCCCTACAAACGACGCAAAATATTGTTGTACAAAATTTTATTAGTCCACATAAGAACTTCAGAGCGATGTGGCCGAAGCAACCTGCAAAGGAATCTAGCTCCAATGTGGGGCTATGCCGACACACTCCAATGCTCAAGTTAGTGATGTTTAGCTTGATTAAGAGATTTCGAGAAGATTGCATTTTTTTTCTCTCATTGGAGACTACTACTCTATTTGTATGTCTCTTTTCAGGACATGTGGAGTGCGTTTAGAGCAAGTTGTCCCCTCTTTGGTGGTTGTGGGGGCATAACTCCCACTTAGGAGTTTTCGCCTTTTGTGTCGTCATTATAGTCATTTCCTTGACTATAGCGCAATCCACAAAAGAGAGATGTTAAGGCGGGTCTTTTCTTCACCAGGTCAACGAGATGGCCTCCCTCTGATATCGATCCTCGTCAACTACTTTTGAGGTCTGACGTTCCCTATTTCACCCTCTCTTTTAATTTTTCCACATGGCTTGTTTAGGTTTATACCCCCAACAATATGAAGAAAAAAAATGTTAGTGATTGTACAAAGTCATCTATCTTAAGAGACTTCTAAAGTGACAATTTTTTGTCACATCATTAATGAAATCGTCTTACATGGCCAAGTCAGTCTCTTCAAGAGTCGATATTACATTGACCAATTTTAAATACAATATTTTTAAAATAAATATGAAAATTAGTATATTTTAAAAATAAATTTGAAAATAAATAATAATATTAAAAAAAAGTACGTTATCGTGTGCATCTCTTTTATATTTCATTTAGAATATATAATTATTTTTAATACAACAATTGTGCAAGATCCATCCAAAATGATAGTATATGCTTTTATATGTTAAATTGTTCTCGAATTGACATTTAAAATTTAAAATTGTTATAACTAGTCTATCTCAAACAAAAAACTGTGAAGTCCACAATTAGTTTAAAACATCATAATTGGATTCAACTCTCTAATCCCAGTTATTAGAAAAATTGTACATTATAACAAAAAAAATACCAATTTTCTGGATAAGAAGACAGTTCAACATATTTCCAACTATTTGGATTTTTCAAATTTATATGATATTTAAATATATTCTTAAAAAATTTCTTACAAGATACTTCAAGAATGCTTTGATTAAAAAACCCACCTAATTAGTGTCTTTTTCGCTCAATTACTAAAAAAGGCTTCATGCGAAAATATTGTTGAATGTATTCACATCTCACATGCAATAACACTTTTTTAACCTTTTCAAGTATTTTTTTTTTAATTTGAAAAAAAGGTTTTCATGTGCATAACACTTTTTTAACCTTTTTTAACCTTTCAAGTATTTTTTTTAATTCGAAAAAATATCGTGAAATTTTTAATAAGTTAAAATTGTATTAAATAATTTTTTTCCAAAGGGGCCACGTTCATTGGTCCCTGTACTTTCGATTTTTCCCGTTTTGATTTATATTCATTCAAAACTTCCCTTTTAATTTTTACATTTTTAAAAATAACTATTTAACCTTCATTTAAAAAATTATAGTACAATTGATGTAAAATAAGATGAAAAAAGAAAACAAAATGACCAAAATGATCACTTTCACATGAATTTTATAAAAATACACGGTAGTTTTAAGTACATAAATTGAAAATACAAAGGACTAAAATAATATTTGAAGAAAGAATTCGAACCCTGAGTATATTGTATGCTCGTCTATTTTATATTTTTGATGAATTTTTTGTACCAGTCTTTATTAGTAACTTAAAACTTTAAAGTTACTCTTACCCCTTTCATATACTCTTTGCTTGCCTAAGGGTTTAAATATGGGTATTCTCAGTTATGAGTTAGCAATTATTTTGGTAAATGAGATGGGAATTTCCCGCCTTCAGTTGCTCCCATAGTTTTTGGTCAGGTTAAGTGAAGCCAGTTTGAATGTATGCTCAAATGGATCTGTCGACCGAAACAACAGCCACAGCCACGAGCGGCGAGCAGGGTTGTCCCTGTATACAAACAAAAAACAGAAAAGCACGCTCCCTACGCAGGCATTATCCTGTTCAGGTTCAAAGGGACTATCTCAGCCTGACCAGTTCAGTTCGCCCCCAGACGAGCAGCTAAGAACTTGGTCGAGGCACCCCTGGTGCGTTTCTAATGTTAATAAACGAATCAAAAACAAAGACGACAAAAGTGATAGGGGCATAATATCAAGCAAAGCAATAACCTTTTCTTATTTCCAACAGATAGACAGAAACAAAGCAGAGACTTAAATACAGCCAATAAAAGGGCATAGACAGGCTAAACTTCGTAGTCTTCCATGGCCTCCAACTGGAGACTCAAGAAGGTACCGATGTTCTGATCGGCCAATCAGCAACAAGTCTCCTACACAAATCAAACCCTTTCTCTTCCCCCATATGGTCCTGCATTTTGATATAGTGTAAAAATCAGCATAAGGAATTAATGAAGTAAATGCTAAAAGATGAGAGTAAAGGTTCTTGCTCTTGCTGGAACTTATCGTAAAGGGGAACGATATCGATTGCATTCCATTTTTCAAAATAAGGCCACAAAAACTCCGGGCTTTAGCCAAATCTGGTTCAGGCAAAGCATAAGACAACTTTTCAAAAAGGGACAGCGGAATCTTACTCCTTATTGTAGGAGATCTAGAGATGCGACTAACTAATTATTATCATACGTCTGTATATGTAAAAGACCAAAAAGTTAATAATAATGCAGTGACCCCAGATTTATTATCATGACAACTTTTACAAAATAACAATAGAACAAATAGTCATATAAGGAGGAAAGTGAGGAGCATTGTTTGTTTCCTTTTTTGAAGGTCTAGCGACCAGAAAGACAGGATCCCTCTCCTGAATCACTAATTTCTCTCCCTGGCCCTGGAGTCTGTTTAATGTCTGGTATGACTATTAAACTATTTAGTAATGGAAAAAAAACATTCTTTAAAAATTAGTAAAATAAAAATTTTCTTTAAAACTTAGTAAAATATTTGGTTAAAATTTTGAAACGTGTTTTAACTAATAAAAATGCTTTAAAAAACACTTAAACAGATCTTTGACACAACAATCAAGATCAAATAATAATTTATTACTCCACCGAGCAAGTTGTCGAGTTGAATTCGGTGTATATATGTCTCTTAGGGAACCAATGTGAGAACATCTTGTACCAAATCATTTAAACCGTAGAACTAAAAGACTATAATCAAGATATGGCTATTCAATTAGAATGTTTCCGCAATAAAAAAAACGAAGTACTAAAATCATAAGGCCAAAAGTTTTTGTGATTCCTAACCTTCACCTCTTCAGGGAGTCCATGTAGTTTGCAGGCAAGTAGATTTCTCCACCAGTTTCACCATGTTGTTCACCACTAATGGTTTTCTTTGCAGCCAGAAACTCGGCACTCATAGCATCCATCCCTTGCTGCAAAGCTTCCTCTGCACTCCCATACCCGTGTTCCTCAGCATACTTCCGCACATCCTCGGTTATCTTCATGGAACAGAACTTGGGTCCACACATGGAGCAGAAGTGGGCCACCTTGGCACCTTCTGATGGCAATGTCTCATCATGAAAGGACATGGCAGTCATAGGGTCCAATGACAAAGCAAATTGATCCATCCATCGGAACTCAAATCTCGCCTTGCTCAGTGCATCATCCCACGACTGAGCATGTGGATGACCTTTGGCTAAGTCAGCTGCATGAGCAGCTATCTTGTATGCTATTACTCCAGCCTTCACATCATCTCGATTAGGCAATCCTAGGTGCTCTTTCGGTGTAACATAACAGAGAAGGGCCGTGCCAAGAGCCCCAATATTGGCAGCACCAATGGCAGAGGTAATGTGGTCATATCCAGGAGCTACATCCGTAGTCAAAGGACCAAGAGTGTAAAAAGGAGCCTCATTACACCACTCAAGCTGTTTTTGCATATTTTCAGGGATCTTATGCATTGGAATATGTCCAGGTCCTTCGTTCATTACCTGAAATTCAAATATGAGGTCACAAGTTAGCGATGGAAAAGTTAACATTCCTATCCTACAATGAAAACAGCAGAGCAGACAATAATTGCATCTATTAGTTATTGAAAGTAATAGAAATCCTAATTCCATATTTTTCAATGTACCATTCCCACAAAAAAAAATTGTGAAAAGAATCTGCAACTTAAGAGAAGTATTATATACTATAATTTGGACCTCTCAAGCAACGCAAAGAAAGGTATAAGGTGATGAAATAATATAAGACTGCTTTATCATGATCTATCTTTTTGCATGATAGACATAAAATCAAAACTTAAAGTCCCGACACGGCTAACTTTTCCATCGATAACTTGTGACCTCATGCAAAGAAGGTAAGCCTTGAGAGCCTCTTAAAAATAGGTTAAAACTATGAGATATTCCTTCAAGATGTTAATATATGTAAACTTCTGCATGCACTAGGAGTAAATAGGTTCACTCTAAAATGCATGTAATTAAAATAGGTGTAAGTGTGAGCACGTGCATGTATCTACTCAGGAGAGACTTTTACTACCTGCACATCTTTTTCCCATGCTCTACGAGTCAGTTCACCCTGAGTTAAGAGCTCTGCAAATTGAGCAGTGTCATTGGCATCATAAATTGAACCAGGTCTCAGCCCATCACCAATCGATAGGGATATATCATACTGATTACAGATGTCAAGTATGTCATCCCAGTGCTCGTAAGCAAAATTTTCCTTATGATAAGCCAAACACCACTTTGCATGAATAGATCCTCCACGTGATACAATTCCCGTCATGCGTTTTGCTGTTAGAGGGATGTATCGCAGTAACACCCCAGCATGAATAGTAAAGTAGTCTACACCCTGCTCAGCTTGTTCAATCAGTGTTTCCCTGAAAATCTCCCAGGTGAGGTTTTCAGCTATTCCATTCACTTTTTCAAGTGCCTGATATATAGGAACAGTTCCTACTGGTACGGCAGAGTTACGCAGTATCCACTCACGAGTCTCGTGAATGTGTCGACCAGTAGAGAGATCCATGACAGTATCAGCTCCCCACATGGTTGCCCATTGGACTTTATAAACTTCTTCTTCGATAGAACTTGCAACAGCAGAGTTTCCAATATTTGCATTTACTTTGACTAAGAAATTTCTACCCACAATCATAGGTTCCAACTCCAAATGCTTCTTGTTGGAAGGGATGATTGCCCGCCCACGAGCAACCTCTGACCTCACAAACTCTGGGTCAAGCTTCTCACGAGTGGCGCAAAACAACATTTCCTCGGTTATGATTCCTTGCTTGGCATAATACATCTGTGTGTATCTTGGTGTGCCTAATTTGTCCCTCCTATCAACCCAGTCTTTCCGAAGTTTAGGCAATCCTATTCACCATTGTTGATTGTCAGTAACAATATAAATTGAAAGGCATAGCTGATCTAGTATACCAATTACCAGCATAGAAATTGAATCACAAAAAATCTAAGGAAATCTTAAATGGACCTTCCATCATAGGAAGCAATCATACTTGCCACTATTTAAATTTTACTATCTAGTCAGATAGGCTCAATGTTAAAAGATTCCCATTTCACTATAGTTGGCATCCATGTTTAGGGAAAGATAGCTCTTATGCACTAGACTTAAAATAACAGACATAGATTCAAGCAACCAAGTCAGACTCCAAAGAGTTTTCACAAGAATTATATGTGGAGTAAAAATACACATTCTTGCAAAATTAAATAATAATAAACCGAACCAATATATGCCACAACACAAATAGAGCAAAAATGAACACCTTCAAGGAACAGATACAAGTTGATCAATCTTACCAATGCGGGGGCTGATGTTTTGAGGACCACTAGTGTCATAATTGTCAAAGTTTGGTTCATCACCAGATAAATGAACCCGTCGAAAGGGTACTTTGAGCACATGCCCAGTTTCTTCGTGAGTAACTTCCCTGCATAGCAAACAATGCATCAACCACTGCAAACATATGTGATATAAGTGTACACAACAATCCATTTAGCTTTGCTACAGTTCCATAACACTATTAAACAAATGATACTCCAATGAATTCACACACCTGTGTTCTTTTGTGCTCTTTGGGAAACATTGGTCAAATGAAGGAAGCGGCAGAAAATCAGGAGACGAAGGATCAACTTTATTTTTCTTGTTTTTGACCTTCTCCGTACTGGTTTCCGAAGGTTCAAAGGCTAAGGTTGCTCTAGGAGCTAAGGTAATAGATGAAGGATTTAATTCCTTGGATGCACCGGAAACACGTCCAACCACGTCAAACCCAGGCAAAAAGGCAGTATTGAGTGATTTTGTAGGGTACGAACGGTTCCCACTCTTACCAACAGCTGGGGCTATGGTAGCATGCACGGACGCCATCTTGGATCTAGAAAATTAAATTTTAATGGTCAAAACTCAACCATCGAAGAAAAAGAAAAAGAGTTTCTTGGACTTGAAAAATGTTTGTCAGAATGAGGCACAACGAGCTTCATAAATAACATAATTCGTCGTTTAAAATCAGACTCCATGAGGCACAAAATGAGAAAAACAAACAGCATCATCTCAATACTGCTCAATCTTACAGTACACTCGAGTAGCAGGTGAAACAAAATGCACAGATAAGTGAAAGAACAAAGCAGAGACTCGACAATATGCTAGGAAAATAACAATCTCATTAAATCGTAGAAACTTTTCAGCTCCATGAGGCGAAAAGAAATGAGAAAACCCAAAATCATCCTCTTAAAACAGCTCAAATGACAATATCTTTACATCAAACAAAATTTTCAGCTCCAACTCCAAGAGGCACGAAATGAAAAACAAAAACAAAAAGCATCATCTTCATACAGTTCAGTGAACAGCTCCATCTAACATTCAAGTAGTAGGCGGTGGAAGAAAATCCACCGATAAGAGAAAGAGAGAGAACAAAGCAGATACTCACGAAATGCTAGGAAAAAGAACAAAACCTTCAAACCATACAAAACATCCAGCTCACTCGGCAATCAAAAGAATCCAGTTAGGCCGAACGAAAACTCAAGCGCAAACAAGATCATGAAAAGAACTCAGCAGAGTGGTGCAAGAGAAACAATAAAAAAGCAATCTCATCGATTTCTCCAAAATTTTCATCGAAAAAACTCGAGAATGATAACGAATCGAAAGACAAGGCGATGCATGAAATAAAATGTGGTTGGAGAATAAATCAAACATGAGAGAAAATGAAATTAGAAGCGAAAAATGGAAAAGATTGTAGGGTTTTGGGGGGAGAAATGAACCTAGTGACGCTTGTGAGTCGAATCTTATCTGTTAAACACACAGTTCGAGCAGAGAGGAAGAGAGATAAAACACAGAGTAGGAGGGAGGGCGTCGGATATATGAATGACCAATTCCAATTCGTACTTAAAAAAGGTAATGAGAATGAAAATGACGCCGACGTGGCAGAAGCTCTGGAGGTTTAGATATTTCTGACTTCTGTACCGACTCTTTATAATCAAAATATCTTAGCTTTATATTTTAATATCCAATAGTTCACTTCTCTTTGCACGCATCCATCACCGTTTGTTTTTATGCGAACAAAAATAATTATATTGATATCAACATTTCAATTTACGAATATATTAATAAAGTATGAAAGTTAAATTATATAAAATATCTCTGAACTTCATAATTTGTTTCAAAAATATCTTTATACTTTCAAAAGTTTTAATACAATCATTAAATTTTGTTAAACGCTTTAAAGTTACTCTTTAACTAAAACTCGGTTAAAAACTTAACAATAAATTGAGGTGGTTACCAATAGGGCATCTTATGACATGGTCTCACTTAAAAATTGAGGTAAACTCATTGATTTATATGAGGAAAAAAATTAATGTAAAGAAGAAGTTTACATTTGCGTTGAAAAAAAATTCGTCAGGAGAGCTCTGTCGAGAAAGGTTATTACCGACAGTTTTTACAAAAACGTTGGGAAAAGTATGTTACGTTTTAAAGCATTGGCATATGTCTCCTTTCCCGACGTTTTTGAATATGTTGGCAAATGTTAGTTTTAGATGGTGGACAATGCCCGTCATCGCTTCCGCAATAATTTAATTAAAATTATTTTGTAGCTAACCAACAATATTCTTTGACACTTGTTCTGTCAAAGTACCCGTCTCCAACTGACACCACAATCACCTATGAACACAAAAGTAATCACATCATGACGACATGATCCAAATCTATCTTCCAAGGAAACGTAACGTAGTGAAGTTAAAACAATACTTTGGAGATTCAAAACTTTTGGAGAAAAAAAACTGATCTCTATGATTGATACGATACCCAATTATATATATATAATTGAAAATGCCCTCTAGCCTCATGCAAAAAAAAAAGACAAGCAACACTTCAACACTACTATAATTTCCCTTTACCTTTCCATTCCAATTCAAGTAACACTTCAACATTAATATATTTTCAAAATTTCAAGCAACAAATTCAATTCACACCAAACTCCAAATTTATACCAAACAGTAAATTCAACCACAAATTCACACTAAACTCAAGTTCTTCCTTTCTTTTATTTTAACTTCAATATCACACCAATCAACAAATTCAACCACAAATTCACACTAAACTCAAGAGTCTAATCAATAATTGATATATAAATTTTTTTATGTCATACTGCACTAAACTTGGAAATAACTATATATGCCAATGTTTTTAGGTTAAGGGGGGAAAAGTGCCATTGAGAAAAATTAATTTTCTTGTAGTGTTTGTATCAGATATTTCATTCTAACTAATTGTTTGCATCACATCTCAAGTTCTCTAATTCATTCCCTAAACTTGGTTCTTTTGGCCCGTCACTTATGATCCTTGTATATGGATCATTGAAGAATACTTAGCTTAAAGGGTGGCCCCATTTCGTGTAAAAACGATCAGGTTTTGAACACACTGCATTTTATGGGAAATAATAAAACCAAAGAGTTATTATCATATTTATTTTTATTTGTTTATTTGTGAAAGTGATTTATCCCAGAGAGGCATTCATCTAGTCAATGATTATCGACATGACAAACAAACTTACAATGTAAACACCAATGTTTCTTACCAAAGAGTTAAGATGGTAAGAATTTCTTAAACATCATATAATCTCAAGTTTTTGTCTAAGTCCAAAGACCACAGAAAGCACATCGCCTATAAATTTATCGGGCTTTGCTTACCTGAAAATAAATAGAGCTTTCACTTCATCGACAAACTCCCAAGTTACTAGAAAAGATTCTTTATTTGCTTCTTGTAATGAGCTCCGGCTTTGTCTCTTCGAACCTTCATCGTTGGGATCATCAAAGCTAATATTGATCTGTAATTGAATAGCAAAGTTTAGGCAGTAACGACGGTGAGCGATGGTGGTGAAGAATAAAAAAGAAACGTGAAAGAGAATGGCAAAGAATCGGGAACACGAGGGCAACAACGATGAACGGATGAGAGAAGAAGTTGCGAGAGAAGCAAACTTACTCGCTTCGGTCTTGTAGATGAGATAACTATGAGACCGAGGTGGAAGGAAGACGGGTGGCGACGGAGACAGCTGGCATTGGCGGTGATAGAGACGACGAGTTGGGAGAATATTGTACCGACAAGAATTGGAATTCAAACCATGGGCTTTTAAGAAAATTTATGGTTAAATATATGTTTTAGTTCCTAATATTTTGATTTTTTTTTTCAATTTAGTTGCTATTGTTTAAAAGGTTTTAATTTGGTTCCTTATGTTTTAACAATTTTTCAATTTAGCTCCCCACCAATAATAAATGTTAAAATTAGTTGATGATAAAAACGTACATGACACAATACTAGTGAATTGACATAAATTTAGAAAAGAAAAAAGGTCATCTAAGAGAGAAAAATTTATAATTCCTTCTTCAAATTTCTAAGAAATTGATAGATAAATTTTGAGTTTTTTCTCTTAGATTACCTATTTTTCTCTTCTAAGTTTCCATTGTTTCACTAAGTATTATGTCACAAATAAGTTTATTATCAGTCAATTTTAACATTCACCAACAATGACCAACGATGAGAGATTAAATTAAAAAATGTTAAAATGTAAAGTATTAAATCAAAGCTTTTTAAACATTAAAGACTAAATTGAAAATGATAGATGCATCAACATGCATACACAGCGGAAGTAGGATCACAACACTCAAATTAGCTTAATCATACCTTGGAA
>JAOANK020000015.1:766121-785599 GCA_026257165.2 Telfairia occidentalis
AGAGTTGAGGGTGCCTCGACGTAGTGGGAGGGTTACGAACCAGCCTGCTCGTTATATGGGTTTAACTGAAACTCTAGTCGTCATACCAGATGGTGACGTTTAGGATCTATTGACCTATAAACAGACAATGAATGATGTAGATCGAGATAAATGAGTTAAGGCTATGGATCTCGAAATGGAGTCGATGTACTTCAATTCGGTCTGGAATTTTGTAGATCTACCTCATGGAGTGAAACCTATAGGTTGCCAATGGATTTACAAGAGAAAAATGGGTGCAGATGGAAAGATGCAAACCTTTAAGACTAGATTAGTGGCAAAGGGTTACACTAAGGTAGAGGGAGTGGACTATGAAACATCGTTGTTGGAGGATTGCAAATGACCTACTACTTACCCTAACAAACTTGATAAAGAGAGGAGTCCAACTAGAGCCTTAGTGTCATTTTTGTAGTTTGGGTCATGAATCAACCAGCCACATCATTTGGGATTGTAAGTTGTCTAAGCGAATTTGGTATGAATTTTTTCCATCTAATTTTTGTGTTTCTTTGGAAAACATGGACAGGTGCACAGAAGACAAATTTATTGAAGGCTTACAATATCGGGGCAAGGAAGAGAAAACTGTTTCCTCATTGTTATGTGGAGAATTTGGTGCAAAAGGAACTAGCTATTTTCAATAAGATAAACTTCAACCTCGACTCAATATTTTCAGAAATAAACACAACTTTGTCTGAGCTACATACAGAGGATGGATCTTCTTACCATAGTAGAAATCCTCTTCCGGTGACCTTTCCTTGGATTCCTCCCCCTCATGACTGTTGGAAGCTTAATACAGATGCGGCTTGGAGTGATCAAATAAATCGCGGAGGATTGGGATGGATGCTTTGGGATTGTCATGGGAAAATCATCCTTGCTGGTCTCTATAGTGTTCATTCAAAAATGCAGGTCAAAATTTTAGAAATGCAAGCTATCATATCAAAGGTTTGCAAGCGGCAAAGAGGATTGATCGACTTACAAAGTATGTGGAGTCCGATTCTTTGGTTGCAATTTGACTTCTGTGCAAAGAAGATTATGATTCTACATAAATAATGGATTTTGTGAAGGAAGCAGAAGGTCTCGCTGAAGAAATTGGGATCCTGAACTTCATGCATACTCATGGAGGTAGAAATGGTTTAGCTCATGCTCTAGCACAAAGAGGGATGAGTGAAGATGGAAGATTAGAGTGGTTTTGTTAGTTTCCGAACTGGTTACTTAAGTTAGCCATTTAGTTGCTTAATTTATTATTGCCCTGTTAAAAAAAAATAAAAAAAAAACAAAAGTGAAATTCTAAGGATCTATTAGATATTTTTCAAAGTTTAGATACCTTTTAAATACGAAATTGATCTCAATTTTAACCCTTAAACTTGTCAAGTTGTATCAATTTTGATTCTAAACTTTCAATTTCATCAAATTGAACCTCAAACTTAGATAAATGTTTCAATCTTAACCTTAAACTTGAAAAATTGTGGTAATTTATACCCTCTAATAAACTTTTGTTTGAAATATCATTAAAAAGAATTATCATATATGTTCAATGATTATAAAATATATATAAGACACCAAATAGATAGAATTACAAAGAAAACGACATTAGAGCTAAATTTTGTTGAATTTTGTGAGCGTAGTCAAAGTTATTCAATGTTTAATTAGTGCATTAATCCAACTTAATTTTGTACAATGCTTTATTTTATTGAAATTAATGAGTTTATGAAAATTTTTACATTATTTTTTTGTTAAAATGAATAGGTGAATGAATAAAAATTGAATATAGAGTTAAAATTGTAAAATTTATCTAAGTCTAGGTTCTAGTTTGGTGAAATTTAAAATTAAACGTCAAAATAGATATAATTTGACAAGTTTCAGTCAAGATGTATATACATATATTTAGTTGAAAGACAAGTTTAATATTGATTTAAATCCTATTTTGGTCCCTATATCTTCAAAATGTTTATTTTTTTGTTCTTGAACTTTTAGATTTGTTCTATTTTAGTTCCTCAACTTTCAAAATATCAATTTTAGTCCCTGAACTTTCCAAAAGCAACTATTTTGGTCCGTATCTTTATTTTATTTTTAATAAGTTAAGGATATAATTTCAAATATATGAATAAACATGTTAATGTGAGCATGTATTTAAGCCACATAAATTGGAGACGAGTACTAGACAAATAAATATTAGATGACAAAAGTATATACCAAAAACAAAGATGATTATTTTTATAAATTTAGGAACTGACATACACATTTTAAAAAGTTTAAGAACCAAAATGAAACAAATTTGAAACTTCGGTAACTAAAATAAATATTTTGAAAATACAACCGCTAAAATAGAACAAAGTTAAAAATCCGACGAAAATAGATTTAGACCTTTAATTAAAACAAAAAAAGAAATCCCTGACCTTGAAATTTAATCAAACAAGAAAATATAATACGAAAGTGAAACACAGTTTCGAACGCCTTCGTCTCTTTCACCCGCCTTTGACACAAAGCTGAGCAATGGCGCTAGCAGTCTCCAATATCTTCCACTGCCCCAAACTTCGGGTTTCTCGGAGGCAATTACATTCCAAATTCTCCATTTTGCAGTTACAGTCGTCGTCAATCAGGTAATGGATATGGTGTTAACGATCTACGACTTCAATTACTATGGACTTTAATGTTTTACTCCTTCTGTCGTGTATGGTTGCTGACATAATCTGCGGGAATAGAGGGAAGAAAATTAGGAAACGTCAAGGCAACAACATCGAATTTTGTAATTGGAATTTTGCTGCTATTTTTTTCTTTTCGTGGGCTTATCTTATCTCTCTATGAAAATGTTTTTAGATTACTTAATCTGAAAAAAAAAAAATCTCATAAGCTGAGGAGCGTGATGAATTGCAAAATTCTTTACATCTGCTTAGTAACTGCAGAAGCCCCTTAGCTTATTAGTTTCGGTGAGAAACATAAGTTCAATTATAATCGAGAGATGCTGAGAGCTCAGATAATGTGGGATTATTACATGAAGGCCAGAGGATGTTAATTTTTCATGTCTTCAATTCTTACTCTTTGAGACCAAACATCTCATGCAAAGTCGGACAAGTAGATGGATGTAGTGTATACGTAATATGAGGTTTCATGTAAACATAATTGCATTTGAGTCTTCATTATTTCAACAATTAATCATAACACAGGGAGTTGAATATATCAGATTTAGAGAAGTAACACGAGGGAGAAGGATGGTTATATGTGCAGCAGCTTCTGCAGCAGGAAGTTCTAGTCCAGACAGTGACTTCAACCCGTATGAGGTAGTTGAAATTTTTTCTGGTTTGCATCTCTCAAAGGGTTGACTTGAAAGTGGCAGAACTAAAGATTCTTTATTACTGTTTTGAATGACAGTTTTCTGATGTTCCTATCACACTAGGTTCTAGGTGTAAATCCAATTGAGGGATTTGACATGGTCAAAGCAGTATATACTAAAAAACGGAAGGAGGCAGAGAGGATGGGTGATGAAGCAACTGCAGCCAGAGTATGTCACCCACACCCGTGTCCATCTTTCTGGGTGACCAAAGTCCTTCCGTAGGCATGCCTTTGGTGGAATGTTTGAAGTTTATCACAAGTCATCAGACTGTAGTTTGAAATAAGTAAAACTATAAAGTTGATAAGAGTTGATTGCATTAAGAAAACAGAACAATGAACTGTATGTTGGATAGCAGTCTAAAACTAAAAATTTGTGTTATTCAGAATTGGTAAATGTAAATTTCAAAAGTTGGGACTTTTATGTTTGTTCAGGTCCTTGGATTCAACCAACCAACCAACCAACCATGGATTTTAAAATATCTTGCTTGTTTTTTTGACAACAATTACCCAATTTTAACCTTCATTGGTTTTTAGATGGTTTTTCTTTGATAAGTGAGTTATCAGTTTAATGTATCCAGAGTTAGTTCCTGGTTATATGGTATGGTGCAGCATCCATCTGTATGCTGGTGGGTGTTTTAGTGTGGAAGTTGCTGCATTTTGCAATAAATTTATGGGCATTTGAGCACTTTGACTTGTAGGTTCTAATAGTAGTAAACATGATGTTTCCAGCTGGAGAAAGCTTACGACAAAGTCATGATGGCACAATTTACAAACCGGAAGAAGGGTGTCACTTTTGGCTCAATGAAGGTACATAATACAAATACAACAGAGTCACTGTTATTATTTTTATTATTATTATCTTCTTGGGCTTCAGGAAAATTACCTTTAAAAGCCACAAAATTGTTAGCTCATCATTGACAAATGAAATAAAATATTTGATTTACTTAGCTTTAGGGTCCAAGAAGTTGTATCTACTTGTAAATTACCTATAATTCAATTATATGTACACGCCTATTGTGAAAATGAGCAGTTCCCATTCCCACCCCTTATTTTCTCTCTCCTCTCCTGTATCTCTCTGTATTAAATTATCAGTCATACACATCTCCATAGCATGCAGTTTGCATTTTTCTGCCCAAGTTTGTGAGACCATTTCTGCAAAAGGAGGTAAATTGTCTCTCAATTTTGTTCTCTGACATTCGGAACAATGTTATTGTTGTACTTTACATATTCACATCGCATATACCTAAGTTAAGTGCTGATTTTCATGTTCATGCAGAATCTAGGAAAGGATTAAACATGGCTCATAAAATTTTTTGGCTTGGGTTGTCTTCAAATTTTTTAGATTAATGTTCTATGTTGATTCTTGTTAATCTTCTTGATAGTCGCTTAAAAAATGCAGGTTTCTAAGGATATCAAGTATGCTGACAACCAGCCAATTGTACCATGGGGGCCAAGGTCTGATTTTGCATTATTAGTGTAAAATATTGTGAGTCGAAGCTAGATTCTTCTTCTTCTTTGTGCATGTTAGATATACTTTTGGCTGTATGTTTATTAACCTGCCATTTATTACTACTGAAAATATATACTGAAAAATTTGTTGATCCCTAATTCTCTATCCTTCTCCATGATAGAGATTTAGATTTATATATCTTTAGGAGTTAACAAATTTCCCATATTCTCACCTTTATTTTATTTTTATTTTTATTAAGAAACAATTTGATTGGTGAATGAAATTATAAAAGAGGATGATAATCCTAAAGACCAAGGGTTACAAAAACAAGGTTCGGTTGGTCATAATATGTACAAGGTCATCATTACAAAAAAAAAAAAAAATAGAAAGAGAGCACTTGATGGAAGCAAAGGGATAAATTGAATCCCAAAACTCCTCATGACTCAAATAAATCTCTTTGAAGACCCTCTTATTTCTCTCCAACCAAGTCTTCCAGAAATCACCGCATTTGATCACAAGACTTTGGCATGCTCTTTAAAGGGAATGCCACAAATAAGCTGAAGAAAAGCCTCCTTATTGTTGTTTGGAAGACACCATTGAATGCCGAAGATATTAAAAAGTCTAACCCAGCTGACTTGCACAAAACCACAATGAAGAAAGAGATGCTCATGATTTTCTGAACTCTTACTGCACGTAACACATCAACTGTGGGAGTTGCAAAGCTTCTGGAATTTCCTTTGAACATCATTAGCGTTCAGCTTCTTTTGAATCAAAATCCAATGAAAGACTTTCATCTGTTTTGGGACTTCGGCTTTCCATAAGATGTCAACTAGGGAAGAGTCAAAGGGGAGAGGATTTTCGCACAAGGCTGGTATTAAGGAATTCACAGAAATGTACTATTTATGTTTAAGAGACCAGCTTTTAATCTCTTCCCTATGGCCTAGATGAATACCTCCACGGATGCTTTGCAATTCGGTCCATTCCTGTGCATCTGTGAGGTTTCTTCTTAAACGGAGATTCCATTCATTTAAGCTTTCTGACCACCATTGCCTAAGTTTGAAGCCTTTTGAGTTGGCCACGTTGTACTCCTGAAGGAAGACATAAGGCTAGACTCACCAATCCACTTGTCCTCTCAGAGTAGGATTTTATCTCCCTTCCCAAATGTCATATTGTACCATTTGTCGACAAGGTTGCAGCATTTTGACATTGACTTTCAGGGCCCTCGTAATCTCAAAGAATGCTCCGGAGAGGGCCACCAATTTACCTATTCTCACATTTGCATACACACATATGGCCATACTGGCTTTTGTCTGTAGAGTGAGAGTCTTTAATATATTATATAGAAGCCAGAAGGTAGCTCTCTAGAATCTCCTATTATTTGAGTTGAACTTTAACCAATATTCCATTACAATTTTCCAGATTTCCATTATCAGATAATTGAAGTATTTGCGTACCGTAATCTTTGACTATGGATAGAAGTTTGCTGTGGTCAATGAATATTGTTAAAAGCTCCGTATAATCATTTTTATGGAGCATAAACATGTTTTCTTATAACACGTGTGTGGATGCAAAGATAAGCAGTTGCTTCATTTTTCAGTTAATGACATCATCTATAGATATGTATCATCTGTTTACCTATTGTAGATTAATATTTACTTCTTGTTCCTCTTAGACAAACTCTTACTGAAATCAAATGTATTTTCAGGTCTTCCAAGTCCAGCCCAAAAGATATGCAAATCAATATGGCAATATCTGCTGTATTTGTAAGTAATGGAAGATGTTGATCATCTGAGTCTTCATTACTTGGTCTTTGTTTCTACTTTGACTTGAAAATGGACTACTAACATGTGTTTGTATTCTCATTTTTTCCCTCTCTATGTTAAAAAAAAAATGCAAACGTGCATGTTGCTTTATGGGCTTCAAGGTTGTAACACAACAGACAAATTTGCTTTAGTGTAATTGTAAAACTAAGAAAAATCTAAATTCATTTTTGCCATCTTTATCATCTTTTTCGAGGGTATGTTTCTCATGATTTCTTCTTCTTCATCCTCATACATCTCAGTAACATGATCAGTTTTTCCTTATTAATTTTTAGGGTAGCCAATAAAGTTTATAGAAATTGAAGATGATACATTTGTGATTGATGAAACTTAATTCATAGTTTATTGCTTTCTGCAGACTGCTTGGGTCCTTATCAAACGCAGTGCTGAATATAAACCTCTACAGTTCTTGGCATTTGCTTTTGTTTATCGGATTTTTGAAAAGCTGAAAGCTTTTGAACCAGCTGTATCACCCTCATTTACAGTATGTTGATAAGGGAACCTATTTCTTTCTCTTTCTTCCAATATTACATATAGAGAATATGGAGTAGGCATCCTAATGTTGTAATAATTGTTCCAATTTGTGTACGTACCCATATACCATATGTAATGTGGACTGCAGGAAGATGGCGAAGATTCAGGACGAGGTGTACGAATGGGAAAGCGGTTGCTTCGTTCTCTTGCTTTGGTGTTTGGATGTATTGCTGTTTCCTCTTTGGTATTTCATCTTTGCCCTACTGATTTGTGCTGAGTGTCAATGAACTTAAATGATAGTCCTATGACCTATGTTAGCTGCTGGTATGTTGTGATTTGCAGTCACTAGTTTTTACAAGCCAAATTGTCTTCACGCCTTAAATAGATCCTAGAAATATCTTCACCAGAAAAAAAAAAAATGGAAAGATTGAAAAAGGAAAAAAAAAAGATAAAGAAAGCATGAAAACAATTGACCAGGGTCAGGTGGCTATTCCTGGAGAAATAATTTATAAATATGAACATAGCTTAGATGTGCCGAAGCCTGAAAGTTATGCAGTTCTTTGAATTTGTGGCTGCGATTCTTCCTCAATCTCTCCAACGGTATTGAAGAATTTAAGTTTTCATTTGTTTCTGCTGGCAAGTTATGCTGTTAAGTGGGGAATGGGCTGATTTGTTGTAAAGGAAAATAATTTAAACCCTTTCAGAAAGACAGCAGAAAATGCAGTCTTAAGCTTCTACTTGGTAAAAACTAAAAATAGAGAGATCTGATGTCTGGGTCTAAAAAGTAAATCTTGGAACTTGGTAACTGCACTTGAATGTGAGAAGTGGGATATTTTTAATCAAAAGAAGATGGAACAATCAGAGTTGTTGGTCAATCAAATGGATGTACTGAGTAAAGTTTGCTTACTAGGTTGTCACCTTCCACACATGGTTTTCTCCCCCCAATGGTGCACCCTTTGTAAATGTAATGAGGGAATACAAGCCCACCTATTTATCCACTGCCAGTTTGCCTCAGCCTTCTTTGGATGGTTTACTGCTACTCCCAAGGTCCTCCCCTGCTGAGCTCAAGTATTTTTTGATTGGCCACCCTTTCAAGAAGGGAAAAAAAGGGTTTTATGGAATCATTTTGTGAGAACCTTCTATTGGACCATTTGGTTAGAAACAAATCGCCACACTTTCAAGAAAACGAGATTACTTTTGATCGTTTCTTTGAGAGCATATCCCTTTTGGTCATTACTTGGTGCAAATGCTCTCCACTCTTTCGCAATTATAGTTACGAATCCTTAATTACTAATTGGAGAGCTCTTTTGTAACTCCCTAGGTTTTGGTTTCCTCACCATCTTTTGTAATTTCATAACATTAATGAAATTGTTTCTTATAAAAAAAAAATATCAATTCTAGAAAATTCTTGTATATGCCAACTACATAACATTGTTAACATCTATGCTTATTAGTTATCATTCAACTGATTTGTTTTTAACACTCAAGTAAAGTTTTTATGGTGTCGTTTGGCTGTCAAATGGAATACCAATTCACATTTGATAGATGGAAATGTGATGCCTATGAGTCTTAAGATAACCATATTTATTTTGCATATAAATGTCATGTAAACTTGGTGTCGATAATTTTATACTTGCGAGATTTGTTTGTTAGAAGTTATGTGTGATTCATTAATTGATGCAATCAGTTGTAAGAGTCATTCTGTATTATTACATTACTTACTGTTAATGCTGTTAATTAATTGTTGTTCCATGCTAGTTGAACTAATTAAAAGAATTGTATCAAAATATAACTCAAATTAATTCAATAAATTTTACATTTAATCTTAGTTAGCAAATATAGCAATTAAATATGTTAAGAAAAAAAATTAACAATTAAAATTGGGAATTTAACCAACATAATTGAATTTATCAATTTCATCTAAATTATTTTGATTTTGAATTGAACTTGGGTATTGCAGGAATTAAAACTTTAACTAAATTAATTTAACTTATCATTTATCGATTCAATCCAAACTGATTTAATTTGTTTTACATGTGAATTAAAAGGAGAAGAAAAGAATAAAATGTGTCTTTATTGGAAGTAAAAGGGGGAATGAGAACGATGTCCATAGGGTAGGAATCCCATGACGACCCATGCAAATGTGTAGGGACCGAATTCTCACAGGTCCTAGCATCGAAGAGCCTTAGGGTATCTATGCATTGTCATGCAACAAATATAGTGATCTGGATATCATTCATGCGGAGATTATGGATGAAGCAAATAAGAGCTTATGGTTTTATTTTGCTCTGTTTGGCTCGCAATATTAGATGCAAGATCTTCAAAATCTAATTTCTTCAATTTTTGTTTTGTTTTGTTGTTTTGTTACTATTATTCTTTTCTTTTCTATTTTCCTTATATCTTAATTATTATGTTTAATTTGTTGCAGGTATATACTGGTATTTTGAATTTCATTGAGTTCATCGGCAGCTATATTCCAGCTTTCCTTTACAATAACCAGGTACTAGCATTTTTGGTTAATACTAATATGCATGTGCCGTTGTGCATATTGTAATTTTATTTCTAGCCAAAGGAGGGCATGCTGTTGTGATATGGTACAGAGTGTTAGCAAATTGGTTTGGATTTTTCTTTTTGTTTTTTAATTTTTAAATACCAAATGTGTCATATCGGTTGAAGGGAAAATAAAAAATGATGCAAAAACTGATTTTTGGAAAATTAAATTGACTTGGCCACTTGAAAAAACCAACAAAAACTACAAAGCCAGCCACCAAACCTACCAAAGCTTAACATACCTGAATGAAACCGGAACCAAACCCAACTGACCGACGAGGATAGTCCACATCGATCAAATGGACTCAGTTTGGTTGATTTGTTGGACTCAGTTTGGTTGATTTTGTTGTTGTTTTATGTTTTTTTGTTTTGTTGGGTTTGTTGTACTCGCACCCTTGCTACTATAACTGTTTTCCATGAGAGAGATTAATAACCTTGACCTACTTAAGTTGTTTCATGCATTGTCAAATAGTTGTGTAGTACCTCTAATCATTATTTTTCAATTATAATCTTTCATTTCTTCTTTTGCACGTGCGAAAAAATGACTTAGAAATTCAAATATCACGCAATGCCAAGATAGATGCATGGTACACTATATACGGGATTTACCATTTTATGTATTCACAGGAACTCTTGATCACCAGTTCATCAGCTGTCATGCTTTACACCATGGCATCTTACTACAGATGATGTTATTCAGTATGAACCATTCAATCTCGTAGCCAACTCGCAGAGAAAACTTTTTTGATATATTATTGATTTGGTAATCTAGTCTTGTAAAATGAGGCAACAGTACTGATGTCATTATCGAGGAAATGTAATACTAGCTTCAGAAATTATATGTTCAATGCGATATACGTCAGCCATCATATATAAAAAGGTCATAATTTATTTTCTTACTGTTACTGATATAAGCGTCCTCATGGGGATGATGAAGTTTATGGCGGTCTGTAGGAGTTCAAAAGATTGGATATTTAAAAGGAGCTCCTGCTTCAATTGGAGTCATGCAATTTCTCTACTTTCTGTTTGAAAATTTAAAACTGTAGAGCAGCTTCCCACGGCTTCTTGTCTCCGAACGGCTCAGATACGTTCTCTAATTTCATCCTCTGTTGCCACTGTTATTCTTAGATTGAAAACTCTTATACTTTTGTCCCATTGTTATGTTATGTGAAACTGTAAGTTAATGCCCACCGTTATTGGGTATTTCGTTGAACGTTTGTTTTATCATATTTGCAGCTCAATTTGCAAAATTTGTGCATCCAAAATATCGATAATATATTGAAAAGATGAAATTTATAGGTTTAATAGGGGACCTTGATAGATTTGATTATCTATTTAAAATATTATGTTTAGATGACTAATGTATTCATTTTTGTTTAATATGGATATTGAACTTTATTGCTTTTTAGATTTTAGAACTTAAGTGAGCTTGTATCTTGCTTTTTGGACGGTTCAGATTAAATTTATGAAGCGAAGAGTCCTTATCAAACCATCAATTTGAGCTTCATGTCTTGCTGCCTTTTTGAGCTTTGATGAAGAAATGAGAATTTTCTGTATATTAAGGGTGGTTTTTAATGTTATGTTCATGATGGTAATAGTTTCAATTTCATTTACAATTTTGAATTTTGAATTAAAATAAAATGTTATAATTTTTATTACATAAATTTTAAAAACACAAGTTAAAATTATACAACTTCGAATATTATACCAAAATCATGCTGAACTTAAAGGAAAAAAAATACACAAACAAAAACATTTTAAAACACACAAATCTTTAGAAATCACATAGAAAGAAAACCTTAAAATTCCTCATCTCCTCTCCTTCTTCTACTTATTAACGAACCCCAAATTAGTAGAATCGGCCACTTGTATCGAGAGTTCAACCCATTCGCAACCCAACAAAGCGATCCTTTTATCTGGTATAAATAATCCATACACTTACAATCCAAGTTGCAGTTTTTCTCACACTCACTCAGCCAATCAACCCTTCGCATTTGTTATACTTAGTCCAAAAATGATCCACACCTTCGCGCTTATAGTAATGGAAGCTTTTGGGATCACAGAACCTCACCTTCTTGGCCTCTCTGTTCCTGCTTCATCCCAACAGCTTGTTCTCCGTTGGGCAAGTCACACACTGCTTCTCCTCACACAGCCTGAACTGCCTGCATCTCTCCGGCCACTACCACTTGTTCTCCTTATTTGAATCCCTGCTTTGCCATACTATGCATCGATTGTCCTTTTTAGTTTTGTGAAAGCATTTTGACAATTTTGAAATTGGGTTAAGTTCTTAACCTTTACTTTTCTGCTCTGTAGGCTGTTCAGCTTGGCAAATTTGATTATAGGCTTTCAATACGTCGGTAATCTGCCACCAATTGTTTAAACAGATAGATAACATGATTTTGAATGTGTGTTAACGTACTAATGTAGTTATGTATTGGAGCCAATATTATGGGATGCTTTCTGCCCTCTGGTTTGACTGCGGAGTTGACCAATTTTGGGTGCCAAGGAGGGCCTACTATGAGGGAAGGGCACGTTTGGAGGGACCTTTTTGGGCTTGTTTGCGGGTCCACGTCGGTTCTTAACTATATTCCACTAATGATATTGGGTGAGGAATGTCTAGCAATTTCGTCAAAGGAGGTGGTGTTGGAAGGAGAGCATTTGTAGGAGAATTGTGTTGTGTGCCAATTTTTTAACTCTAGTCCACCCCCCCTTTTTTAGGTGATTTCAAGGCTTGTGAGTAAGATCTATGCCAGTGTAAAGAAATGTCTATTATTTTTTTTGGTAATGGACTATCTTGTTCTGTTTTGTTCGAGTAGCCTCTAGAGATTAGGTTCTTACCAATACGTCGTATGTCATAGGGTCGAATCAGTAGATTTTTTTCTTCACCATGTTGCCTAAGAACCTTATGTTCCTAGTTCAACCTACACCACACAAAGAGAGAAAGGAATGTTTGTCCGGGCTAGAGCACACTACAACTCAAAACATAGAACACGTTACTTTGGGGCCAAGTGCCCTGTTCCTTTATTCGTTCACAAAGAATACAAAAGCCACTCTCTTAGAATACACACATACTCCGTGGTTGGATCAGGGCGCACTTAGGCTAATTCTCCTCCTGAGATGTTGAACTTCAAATTGGGTTCCGCTTGCCTCTAGGAAATGCATTGATCCTTTGGCAGAACCTGACTCTGATACTAACTGTTTCTCCTACTAGGAGAAACCTCCCATTCTCCACTTGAGTCCAAACCTTGCACAAACACACGTCGTCCTGCCACATTGTCCTCCTCCAGTAGGACGTCGCCACGTGTCTCTACATCAGGAGGGTGCACGAAGCACACGGTCGTGGGCGGAGTTGCATGCGTCAAGAGGGTGCACAATGCACAGATTCGTGGGGCAGAGGTGTGCATGCCAGGAGGGCGCACAACGCACTTGCACATGGGGCAAGTGGTGCACACGCTAGGTGGGCATGCGACACACTCACAAGATGGGGAGATGTCCATAGGCGATCAATACACAACTGCAGGATGAAGTTAGGCTCTACGATGACGTTAGAGATTTCAAGGTGGAGTTTTGTTATACCCTTAAATCTCGAAGCACATAGCTTGGCTAGGAGGGCCAAGTTGAGTGGGTAGATGCCACACTCATGCATGGCTGACGGGAGATTACCCACAACATATGCTTTGGTGCAAAAACGTGCATTTGGGATATGTCGCATGGTTGGGTCACATTGCACGGTTGGAAGCTGTCGCATGGGTGGATGGCATTGCACAAATTCTAGCAGGGGACCAGCTAGGTGCATGTTGCATGGCGTTGGAAAGAGGCTGATGCATGGTGCTATTAGCATGACACTTGGTGCGCAGATGGTGCATACAACTCATGGTAGTGCTGACATGCACGCACATCACAGGTCAATAAGGAGCAGCGAGTGAGAGGTATTGCACATGGCAAGGACACATGGGTGGACAGATGTGCACGGTGCTGGGCGCAAGAGACTTTGGCGACTAGTAGCTGGTGCGCACACATCACATGGGCAAGCCTGTACATACGCATTGCGCAGATTAGCAAGTGCGCGTGCATCACAAGGAGGCAACGGGCTTGTGCATTGCACAGACAAGCATCACATGGGCAAGCCTGTACGTACGCATTGCGCAGATCAGCAGGTGCGCGAGCATCACAAGGAGGCAACGGGCTTGTGCATCGCACAGACAAGCATCACATGGTAGTAGCAGCGCGCACAACCGACATAGAGAGGCGCGCTGCGTAAGGAGGCATACACACGTGTCTGCATAGAATCTGGTGGGAACTCGACAATTTTAGCAAGAAATGCTGGAAAATGCGTGAATGGGCTGGAAAATAGATTTTCAGCCTTCTTATGACATGAGCAACGTGGCAAACACTTAGGAATCAAGTTGGGGCAACAAGAATTAGCACATGTGGTAGTTGCAAGTATTTTTGTGAGATACCAAACGATAAAATGAGCTTTATCTTCCAGAGGTGCGCATGCATGACACTTGGCGAAAAGCTGGATACGTGGCACTTTGTGGCTAATTCAAAGCAATTGTGGGGAGTTGAGTAACTCCCTTTGTGAATGGTGAATGGGTGGTTTTATCTAACCAACTCCAACTCCCCTTAGTGGGTAGTTTTCACAACCACCCTCAACTCCTCATCTCCCAGGTGGTTATAAATGTTAGTGGGCAAGTGGATGGTTATGCTAACCACTCGAATTCATCCTCCCATGTCCCAAGGAGAGGCCAAAAAGAAGCCAAGAGGTAGAACCTGCGAGTTGTATAGGAACACCAAGGAACACTCAAAGGAATCCCCAATGGAGACACCCTAGAAGGTCTAAAGAGTTTGAGAGAAAAAGCTAGAGGCCTTAGGCCAAAGTCATCCCTTGTAAGAATGTATCATATTGCTTATTCATGTTGTAAATGAAAAAGGTTGGGAGTGAGCTTTTCGTATGCTTGTTTGTTTGGCAAAAGAGTCATCATTCAAAGAGAGTGGTGAGAAAGTGTTTGATTCTACACTGATCATCGTTGAGAACCATTATAGTGAGTGAGGCTGAACTAGGAACGGGGTTCAGAGCTAGGTTACGCTCGAAAGAGGAAAAAATATTTTGCTGATTCGACCCTATGACAATTGGTATCAGAGCCAGGTTGCGCTCGAAAGAAGAGAGACCTAGTGGCGGGCAAAAGCAACTTTTTAATTTTCTTTCATCTTGGGAAAAAATTAGTAAGTCGTGGTCGTCAAGTAGTGTTTTGGCTAAGTGACGAGGCGGGAAAAACAAGGTGATATCCATGGAGGAATGCTGTCTCTGTGAATTCGTTAACAAGCAAGGTGCATTTAATTCGAGGGACAACACATTTCCTATAGAGAAGGGGAAACTAGGTTTGCATTCAACAAGGTACTAGTTTCCATTCGAAGGGAGGAAAGCTTCATTCAGAAGTGGAAGCAAGTTTCGTCCAAGAGATGGGCAGAGGTTCTTTCTAGTGGGAGCCTTAGTGACAAAGGCCTCATCTAATACCATAAGAGTAAGTGGTATTAGGAAGAGAGGTGGATCCAAGTGTTTCAAGATTGTGACAGTGGGATGGATCTTGTAGAGAAAATTCATGGGTGGAGTTCTTTACCCACAAGAAACAGGTTCGAGAGAAGAATGCATGGTGCAATGTTCACGATGAAAGAAGGGAAGACCATGATGTACGAAGTTGACATTACTACACAATTTCTGAAGAGGACAAGGACTGTCAATTTTTGCAAAAGGAGCCTTGGTGTGACAACTGAGTAGCCTCGAGAGGTTAGTAAAACACTTATTATAACTCAAGCGATCTTGTGATATGTTGAGGAGCAGAGATTAAGGATACTTAAACCAATTGTGACAAGTGGTTTAAGGTTTGTCGTAGTAAAGCAAACAACATTGGTGAGTGTAGACCAATGGAAAGCCTAGATGATGATAATTCAAGGATGGAAGACTTTGGAGAAGGGAGTTCTGAACTCTGGGAAAGATATGATTCCTTTACAGTGACTTTGATGAAGGAGGTATTGGTGAGTTCATGGGGAACAAAACATACAGTTTCCGTGGTTGCATCTTGGAGGATCAGGAGAAGAACCCAAGTGTATGTTATGTTATGGCCAACAGTAGAACATAATACCTTATGTTGGCTTAACCCAAAGTAGCAGTGGAGGTGCAAGTGACCATAACCATGACCTGAGTTGAGTGATCATTGGAAGACTCAAAGAGCACAATTGAGTTCGCTCGTGGGGAATACGAGGCAAGGTGTAGGAAAGGTATTTTCTACTATAAAAAAGGAGGGTACATAAGTTGCATTCTACGAGTTAGAAGATGAACATGGAGTGATATATTCAACTGGACCAAGATGCACGACAATGCATTCAGGGCATAGACTCTCAGGTGGGGTGCAAGCATGATTGCACTTATTACTAGTGTGAAGTCATGAACGTCCAAGGAGCATATGGAGAGTAACACCCATAACGTGTGTGCAGAAAAACACATATCACTAGTTGTTGATATTGTTGCTGGGGCTGGTAACCCAACCATGCATACGAGTAGGCGACAACATGAGCAAATGCACATTGTCATTGATAGGCGCAAGAGGAGCATTGGAGTTGCTGGGCATTCGAGAGCATGAGCACGAGAGAAGTGACTTGTGAACGCTATTAGAGTTGTAGCATGTTAGTACAAAGTAGAGAAGCAACATACAAACATAGGTGTATGACGTAGAGGTTAAGGCACACTGCATTACGCATGTCGGGAGTGTCATCTTGTGCTTGAGGCGAGATGCATCAAGGGAGATGGATGCTGAAAGATGAAGTTGGTTGGATAAAACTAGCCACTCACCACTCACAAGGAGAGTTAGCCAACTTCCCACAATCAATTTGAATTAGCCACGAAGTGCCACATGTCCAACTCATCGCTAAGTATCATGCTTGCGTGCCTCCGAGGAATAATTCTTACCGTTGGCGCCTCACAAAAATACTTACAAATCGCCACATAAGCTAATTCTTGTTGCCCTAACTTGATTCCAAAGTGTGTTTGCCACATTGCTTATGTCCTAATAAGCCTGGAAATCTCTTTTCCAGCTTATTCACTCATCTCCTAGAGGTTTGCTAGGACCTTGAGTCTTGATCACATGATGAGGCTTGTAAGGCTTTGCACAAGCCAATGTCATATGGGTGTGAGATGAGCGACACGTCAAATGAAGCAAAGCAGCGACAAAAACCATCGGCAATCAGTGCACACGACATGTTGATGAGAATGATGTAAGGTCGGCATTGCATGCCTTGCGCACGCACATTGATAGAGGGGTGCGTAGACGCTGGATACTTGGACACGTGCAATCGTGTGGCGCACGCCATGCCTATGAATAACGCAGGCGAGCGGACCAGCTAAAAGGCAACAGCGTGCGCACATGACGCAAATGAAGAGAGGCACGCACGACGTGTATTTGCGCGCAGACAAGCACACAACGTGCGTGCCCGCGCACAAACTTGGTGGGAATTCTGGCATTTTGGCGGGAATTGCAAGTTGTGCACAAATGAAGTTGGAATATAAGTTTTTAGCTTTGCAAAAGACAATGAATACATAGAAAGTAGTTAGGGGTAATAAGAATTGGCACATGTGGAGTTAGCAAGTATTTTGTGAGGTGCCAAAAGGTGAAATGAGGTAATTTCCCCTGGAGGAGCGCATGCATGACACATAGCAAAGTGAAGACACATCACTGTCGCCACGTGCTTGCAATGGAGCGACCGACGTTCTCAAAATAAGGATATTTTATAAACGAAAAAGGTGGCGCCATTAACATTTTTTATGGTGTGATTGGCCACAAAAATATAATAAAATAAATAAAAAAAAAGGTATGTAAAAACTAAATTTTGGGTTCGAGAGTTGTTTGTGCATGAGGAAGGTGTTAGAACCTCACAACACCGGTTAAAAAATCGGTGGCCAAAATTTTATCTTAAAATATCCAAAAAAAGTTAAGGGATATTTTGGTTAAAAAAACTATTTTTAAACAAATGTCTTATTTTACCTCTCATTACTCCTACATTGAAGTCATGATCTCATAAATAAGTGAAAGTTATCCATCAAATTTTTACTATATTAGAATTTTCTCAAAATTAAAGAAAAATTCTTCACCTCAAAAACATGAGAGAATTTTACTAATCCTCAACTCCATCATGGGAAGCCATTAATAATAAAGATTTGTTTTTTAAAAAACAACTTTTAGTAAATTCATTTTTTCTTGGAATCAAATCTCAAACTCCAAAAAATTATGATTCCTCACCTAAGAATTTTAGAAAATCAGATTACCAAATATTTTTTAAAAAGTAAAAAAAAAAAACAAATTTGTTTTAAAAGATTACGAAAAGCTTTGAAAATAAATTCTGCTAAAACCTTTGTAAAAAATAAATTTAACCGTTTGAAAACAAATTTGTAAATGGTTGAAAATTTTATTAAAGAGATTGTAAGAAAAATAATAAAAAATGACAAAAAGAAAATCAGAGTGATAAGTGAACATAATAGATAAAATGCAACTTGTAACAACATAATAATAAATTATAACAATCAAACAAAAAGAAATGGAATATACAAATTTTATAAAACATATTTAAACCGATCTCAGGCTCCCAAAGAATCAATTCCTCACCTCAAGAACTCTAGAACATTTGACTTTCAAATATTTCTAAATTTTGTTGTCGGAATTTTTTTAAAAAAGACGATGAATGTATATACTAACACTCAATATCACTAGAAAATAATAATAATAATAATAAAGCACATAAGATAACAAAATACATACATGGTCAACATCATACTTGTTAGAGAAAAGAAAAACAATTATCATCTAAAAGATACTAAAACAGAAAAGAAATAAATAAAAACAAATAAATAAATAAAACAATGAAGAAAAGTAATAGAAAAAAACTTAAAATAAAGTAAAATAACAAACTGAATGGGCAACTGATTTGTAAGCCGAACAGATTAGGAAGAAACTAAAATGATATATGATAATAATAATAATAAAGAAAAAAAGAAAAGAAAAGAAATAGAAAAAGAAAAAGAAAAAAAGACTTGGATAAGCGTGTGTGTCGCGGACTGCCACTGACTCGGCCACATAAAAACTGAACATTTTTTTTGGGTTTTGTAAGATAAACACATATTATATTATATATATATATATATATATATAAGTAAAGAACCTTTTTATTTTCTTTCTTTCTTTTTCTTTTTCTCTCGTTTTCTTAAAACAGACTTCCTTTTAAACAACATAACCCTACCTCCCTCACTCTCCACCTTTTCTCTCCCACTTTCTTTTCCATTTTTTTTCTTTTTTTGTTTTCTTCAAACTTCTCTTCCTCTCTTTTTCTCTTTGTTTTTCCTTAAAACAAACCTCTTACTCTCACTTTTTACTTTTTTTCTCAACAAAATTTCTTGTTCTTTCAAACTAGCACAACCAATCGAAAACCAATACGATAAAAGAAAGAAGAAATAAACTCTCACCTCCCAAAGGTACGTTGTTTAACTTTTCTATTTTTTTTGTTCTACACCCGTACACAATTTTTTTTACAGACACTTCAAAGTGTTAAAGCTAACAGAAAAAAAATAACAATAAATATAACAAAAGAACACAAGTTGATCTAAGGGAAACAAGAAGCAAATAAAATTTAGTACAAAAAACGGTGCACAGGTTTAAATATGCATGCAGTGTTATAAAGAAGAAGAAGAAAAACAATAAAAGAAAATAAAGCCTCTAATACCTTTGCTATTATATATATAAGATATATATATACATACATATATTTACATACAT
>JAOANK020000015.1:835915-853740 GCA_026257165.2 Telfairia occidentalis
TCCAAAGCATTTTTGGGTTGATGCAATTTCCACCGTTTGTTTCTTGATTAATCGAATGCCCTCATCTGTTCTTCATGGTGAGATTCCTTATCATGTTTTTTGTTGGACAAAACCTTTGTTTCTGATTGAGCCAAAAATATTTGGTTGTACTTGTTTTGTTCGAGATGCTCGTCCTAATCTAACAAAATTAGACCTCAAATCTTTGAAGTGCATGTTCTTGGGTTATTCTCGTGTTCAAAAAGAATACAGATGTTCTTGTCCTAACTTGAACAAGTATCTCGTTTCTCCCAATTTTACTTTCTTTGAGGACAAACCCTTCACTCCATCATTGCCTACTACGAGTCAAAAGGAGGATGATCTATTTATCTATACAATTGTTTCTCCTACATCCTCTCCAGATCACCCCTTTGGTACCTGTCCCTACTCGTCCACCTATTACTCACGTCTACTCTAGACGGCAACAACCTCCAGATAACTGTCGTGTCCTAGAAGATTCTTCGACATCAGATCCAAGACCAAGTGATGATCTTCCTATTGCTCTTCGTAACACACACTTGTACTTTTCCTATTTTTCTTGTGTCTCTTATGATCATTTATAATCTTCCACATGTCCTTTTGTAGCATCACTTGATTCTATCTTCATCCCTAAAATGGTCCGTGAAGCCTTGTCTCATTCTACTTGGCATGACACAATGATAGAACAGAATGCTTTAGATTATAATGGTACTTGGGATTTAGTAACTCATCCTGCATGAAAGAAAACAATTGGATGTAAATGGGTATTTGCGATCAAGGTCAATTTGATAGGTCAGTTGCTCGATTAAAAGTGCACCTTGTTGCTAAAGGTTATGCTCAGACCTATGGGATCGATTATTTTGATACTTTTTCTCATGTTGTCTAACTTAACTTCTATCAGGCTATTCATCTTCATGGCTGCTTCTCAGAGTTGGCCTTTGCATCAACTTGGCATTAAAAATGTTTTTCTTCATGGTGATCTTCAAGAAGAAGTTTATATGGAGCAACCTCTGGAGTTGGTTGCTCAGGAGGAGAATGATAAAGTATGTCATCTTCGCAAGTCCACGAGCATGGTTTGGAAAATTCAGTCAAACACTTGAACAGTTTGGAATGAAGAAGAGCAAATTTGATCACTCTATCTTTCATCGACAATCTGAGAGTGGGAGTATTCTACTTGTTGTATATGTTGATGGTATTGTCATCACTGGAAATGATGCATTCGATATTGTATCTCTCAAAACTCTTCTTCATAGTCAATTTCATACTAAAGACTTGGGAACATCAAAGTATTTCTTAGGTATTGAAGTAAGAAGAAGCAAGAAGAGTATCTTTATGTCTCGAAGAAATATGTGCTTGATTCATTATCTAACACAGAAAAATTGGGAGCCAAGCCATATGGTACTCCAATGATGCCTAATTTGCAACTTACCGAAGATGGAGAATCTTTTGAAGACCCTGAGAGTTATAGAAGATTAGTTGAAAAATTGAATAATCTCACAATGACACGACAAAAATAGTTTATTCAGTAAGTTTTGTGAGTCAGTACTAACTTCACCTACAGGGAATCATTGGGCTACAGTACAACAAATTCTATGTTCTTTGAAAGTTGTATATGGACGACGGATCTTATATAAAGATCATGGTCATATGAATATCGAGTGTTTTTCCGATGTTGACTGGGCTGGATCAAAAGAAGATAGAAGATCAACCTCTGGATATTGTGTTTTTGTTGGTGGAGATTTAGTTTCATGGAAGAGTAAAAAGCAGAATGTAGTCTCGCGATCAAATGTTGAATCAGAATACAAAGCTATGGCATAATTTGCATGTGAAATAAGGTGGGTGCATCAACTCTTTATTAAGTTAGGCTTCAATGTTATAGTTCTGACCAAGTTGTTGGACGACAACCAAGTTGCCCTTCATATAGCATCCAACCCAGTAATTCATGAACGGACTAAACATATCGAAATTGATTGTCATTTTGTTCATGAGAAAATAAAACAAGATTTGATGTCTCCTCGATATGTGAAGACTGGAGAGCAATTAGGAGATATCTTCACGAAAACTTCAAATGGAGTTCGAGTAGATTACCTTTGTAACAAGTTGGGCATGATTAACATATATGCTCCAACTTGAGGGGCAGTGTTATAGTATATTTATGTAAAATAGGAGTTTATTAGTCTTTTGTCTTTTATTGTAATTTATTATTATTAGTTTAGGGCTTCCATGTATGGCTAGATATATCTTTCTCTAGTGTATAGAATGAAGTAAGTTATTCTTCTCACTCGTTCTCACAATAACACACCACAAGGATAAAAAGAAAAGGTGAAAGAAGGTCAGCTTGTCGAAGACCTGTAGTAGCCCGAATCTTTCCTTTGGGCTTCCCATTCATGATGATGGAAAAGTTTGTAGAAGAGATGCATGCATAAATCCATCTTCGCCATCTTTGGCCAAATCTTTTTACTTTAAGAATTTCATCGAGGAACTCTCAATCAACTTTATCAAAAACTTTTTCAATATAGAGCTTTATGACAACACTTTTGTCTTTCTTTTTCTTACGGTCAAGGATGATCTCATTCGCTATAAGAGAAGCATCAAGGATTTGGCAGTTTGCAATGAAAGCTTATTGCTCTTCGGTAATGGTCGATGGGAGAACTAGTTTGAGACGATTTGAGAGAACTTTGGCTAGTATCTTATAGAGACTCGCTATAAGACGAATAGGCCTATAATCCCCAACTAATTTTGCATCCACCTTCTTGGAAATGAGCCATATACAAATTTTAATTCAACTGAAAAGGCATCAAGGCTGGGGGACTTGTTGGTCCCAAGGTTACAAATCATGCTGTAAATTTCTTCCTCAGTAAAATGAGACTCCAAGGCTTCTTTTTTATCAAGGGAGATAGGTGCCCAATCTGGGATGGGGGGACTGTTCTATGGCCACCTTTTTCTGTGTATAGGTCTCAGTAAAAAGCCAAAAAATTTTCTTCAATTTACTTATCTGTTAGGAGGCAATTACCTTTGTTAGAGACCATCTCATTGATAGTATTTCTCCTTTTTGCGACAGCAAATCTGTGGAAGAAAGTGGTGTTTTCATCCCTTTCTACCAGCCATTTTGTTTTGCATCTGTCTCCAAATAGATTCTTCCATGGCCACAATAGAAATAAGATTGTCCTTCAATTCTACCAGTTTATGCTTCCGTGAAAGGTCCATAAGTCCCTCTTCCTCAGCTTGGTCAATGTTTGCAATCTCCTTAATGATGACCGATTTTTGGTTTGCTCTAAAGGTCTCATGGCTCCATGATTTCAAAAGCATTTTCGGACCTTTCAATTTCGACATCAGACTATGACCCGGCAAGCCTTACAAATGGTTTTTAGTCCACCAATTTTCGGGCATAGGAAGGAAGGATGGGTGCTGAATCCAATGATTTGTAAATTTAAATGGTGTTGGACCCCATTTTTCCTTGCCAAAAGAGAGGGAGATAGGGTAGTGGTCTGATGTAATACGCTCATATCTTTGAGCAAGGGCATTGGTAAATTCATCAATGCACTCCTCTGTAACAAGGAACCTATCAAGTTAAAACCCTCAACCAACAAAAAAGTTAAGAGAGAGAGTACGCACCTTCAATTAACTTCCAAAGATTTGAAAGATGGGTCATTCCAAAGGATGAGAATTCCACCAAAAAGCACCAATTGCATCTAGGGAGGACCAACCAATATTTCTAGAACTCCAAAGCGATTCGATGAAAGCCTGATTGATGCTAGATTGCTTTGTCTCCTAAAAGATAGACACGGTAGGGTTGAGCTTTTGAAGAAAGCCCTTGATTAGAGCACTTTTTTTCCACGAACCAAGGACCCTAACGTTCCATGAGAGAATAATTATTGATAAGTCATCACCCTTCCGTATTATGTTCTTTCTTATTGTAGTTGATGGAACATTGAATGCTTTGTAATTCACGAAGACCCTTTTGGAGCTTCTTTGCAGTGGCAGATTTCTTTTGTTGGGAGGGAATGGCCATGATACAGAGATCATTTTCTTTAAGCCAAGGGGAGAGTAGGTAGATAAAGGGTGAGGGAGGGACAAGTTGGATTTTGGCTTAGGAGTGAGGAAGATGGATAATGATGATAGGGGGATAGGGGAGGGAAGCAGGATAGGAGGGGAAAAACAGAGGGGAATGCAGGGGGAAGTGCTGCTCTGAGGAAGAAAGACCGGGGAAGGCAGAGTGAGACAGGGGTTGTGGGGTTTGTTCAAACAGAGGACTAAGGTGGAAAGAGGAGTAATTTGGAGGAGGGTCATCTGGTTTGTCAGGAGGGAGAGACGAGAAAGAGAGGGAGGGTTGGATGGGTATTCCTCTATATCCAATGGAATGAGAGCGAACGAAGTGGAGAATTTTGTTCCAAGGGTAAAGTTGGTTTTTTTTATTGTTGATAAGGATGGGTTTTTTGGTAGGCAAGGATTTACAGAGATGAAGGGGGAGCAATAGGAGCATGGCACATGAGAGAGGGAAAAGGATCAGGAGGATTTTTCGTTGGGTCAGAGGTCCTCGTAGGTGACAAAGGGGTTGGCAGAAGCGTTGGTAGATATAAGGGTTGAGAGGGAAAATGTTGAGGAACAAAAGGGGAGGGTGAAAAAGAAAAGGGGTGGGTTAACGAGGCTTGCAAAAAAATGGGAGGAGAGAGGGAAGGTAGAGGTAAAATACGAAATGATATGACCAAGGGTTCTATAAATAACAAGGCTCAATGGTATGGTTTGGTGCGGACTTCACGTGTAGTTGACTTGTTCGCGCTTGGGGGTGAGGTTCCAAGTTGGGCTTTCTGGCGCGTGAAGTTTATCTCCGACGAGTCTTTGTTTTCAAATGAAGCTCCTTTAGTCAACAAATGGTTTTCCAACGACTTCTGAGGTATGCAGCCATGAGCCCAGAGAGGATTGATCTTCCAAGAGAAAAGGTCTATCAGAACCGTGATGGGTTGTTTTGATGAAGAGCGAAGGGAGAGAAAGGCTAGAATGAACCCAAAGAAGTTTTCCTTTACTTTGATGCTAACCTCCATCATATCCATCCGAGCTAGGGTCTTTTTTGTCATTTCAATATAGTCGTTGGATAGGTCAGCAATAAGTTTGAAGGTGTCGAGATTCCAGTGGTCAATCAGAAAATTTTTTATTTTTAACCATTCTCCATAAGATGGAATTTTTGGAGAAAAACAATACAATTCAGTACTCCATGGCTTGAAGGTGAGGTTAAAACTACCCACCCGGTATCCTTGCTTGAAGTTGTCAATGATCTTTGCTTGTTTCGAATTCTATAAAGAGAGAAAGGCTTCATTTGCTTGTAAGGGGTTGATGACTATATAATCACAAATCTCTTCTCGGATGGTTTTTATGATTTTGAACCAATCATCATGAAAGTATTCTCGAATAACGGTAACCGTTGAATCCATGGATGTGTCTACTAAGTCTCCAATTCATGGCAATTTTTTGGGAGGCTCTTATAATGCAGGGTAGGTGGGGTCATTTACGGCTGTGGTGGATTTTTTCACCAAGATATCCTTTGTTGGTTCCAAAGTTAAAGCCATAGATTAGGGGGATTTTGTTAAATTAATGAGATCTAGAAAAAGACTTCAACCTCTTCTGTTTACACCTATTGGGATGATGATTTTATTCAAGCCTCCATTAACCCCAGTCTAGCAATCTCGATACAATGACCCTTTCTATTCAATATTTTACCCACCCAAATGGTGTAATCCTCCATTATTATCTCCTTGAAAAGCTTTTGGTTGAGAAGAGCATCTAAAAGAGAAAATAGAATAGCAGAGAGCCAAGTGATGGTAGAACCTTGGAGAGAACGAGAGAAGGATCTGTCTCTGGATGATTCAGTAACTCTATACTTGTTGTTTGTTTCTTCACGAATGGAGAAGTGTTTTCATTCCAATGAGAAGGAAAAGTCTCGAGGTTTCTGCATCATGTGGAAGGGTTTGTTGGGTTTCCGACGAGGTTCAGGCGAGGGTTAAACATGGTGGAGTGGTGGGTAGAGGGATGGATAAGGTGAGGAAAGGGGAGGGGAGGGAGAGAGAAGTGTGTGAGGCCATTGACATATTTTCATTGGGCTGCTACATTTTTTCTTGTGTTTTATTTCTACATTTTCATTTATGCTTTATTCTAGTCTACACTTTGTAGATTTTGTCTTCTTGTACTCTCTTGTAGTTTTTCAAACATTAATGAAAAGTGTGGTTTCTTGTTCAAAAGATAGTTCACTCTAGTGTTCTTTTAATCCCCCAAACGTAATTAATATGAACTTAGTGAATAGCTTAGTTTTGATCTAGTGGGATTCTCTAAGGGGTTTTATGTTTGGCCAATGATAACCTTTGTATGGACCCTTTCTGTTGTACTTTTTCCTAAATCAATGAAGAGATTTTCATTTTGCAAAAAGAAACAATGAAGAAACTGTGTTTAATGTAAAAGCTTAAGAGAAAAAATCATGAAGAAATGTGCTTTCTAGATAAGAATTTACAGAGTAACATGTTAGCCGCAAGAGACTAATTCATATCATTATTTTAAACATACTCTACGGTTCTTGTAGGTTGAGCTAGCTTTCGCATTAAAAGTTGCTGCTTTTCAGGGAGTTTCTTCTGTGCGTGAAATTCAGCAAAACTTCTTTTCAACATGTCTTCTACCTGCAGACGAATGCCATGACATGTTAAATCAACAAAATTACTAAAAGAAAACTTGAGCAATGCACAAACATACTTAAGAATTAACCAGATAGAAAAGGAACAAAACTTTTACAACAATCAATAAAAATGCTTTCTCGCTCACAACCATGATATTCAACTATGCGATTTAAAATTTTCCATAATGATAAAAACATGTCTTAATAAGTATTCTTTGATTAAAATATCAACCTAAATAGAAATCTGATACTTTTGAACGGTGAAGCACATGAAAGCACATAGGTGCTTCGGAGTTTAAGCCCAGTAAAATGCATGATAAAGAAAAAGTATATATGAAGAAGTTGAGTATTTTGTTTTTATGAGGGGTCGGGATCCAAGCAAACAGAGTTACAAAAAACCTTTACAATTGGACAAAAGAGAAGTAAAACTATAGGAATGAAAAAGGGGAGGAAATTTACATCCAAAGATAGCCCAAAAAATCACATTATCAAAAAAAGATTCGAAGGATTGATCCTTTTCATTAAAAATTCGGTGATTCCTCTCATTCCACGATGACCATAAGAAAGCCCATTTGATATGCATCCAAAGGACCCTTTTCAACTTTTTTAAAACGGTGACCTACCAGAATAAGAGATAATTAGCAATAAGGATCCTTTGGTAGAACCACATTCCAGTTAAAAAATGCAAGGATAATGCACCAATAGCAATAGGTAAAAGGACAAGGCATGAAAAGGTCGTCTTGAGACTTTCCCTCCTTTTTGCATAGGATGCATTGATGGGAAGAGATATTCATGGTAGGCATTCAACGCTGCAAAATGTCCTGGGTGTTGACAGCTTGGTGAGATAGTTTCCATAAGAAAAATTTTCTTTTTTGGGTAATGATTGGCCCAAATAGACTTGGGAAGGAGGGATTGATCTTCTCTTCCTTCAGAGAAATCTGTGAGCAATGATTCGATGGTGAAAATGCCCTTGCTGTCCAACACCAAGCATCCTTGGTCTAGTTGAGGGAAACCGACGTCAAAAGGTGACTTAAGGTAGCCCATTCTTCGTTCTCATCATCTTTAGGGTAGTGCCTCAATTGAAAATCCCAAATGCCTATATTTTCATTCCATATGTTCTTTACCGTGGCTGTTTTGGCATTGGAGATATGAAATAGTTGGGATAAACGTGAGGCGAGAGTGGAGTTAACCACTTGTTGATCCCAAAAAAAAATTATAATACTTTGAATAAGGGAAAATTGCACAATCCCCCTAAACTAAAGTGGTTGTTGTAATTACACCCAGAATATAATTACAACCTCAAACCTTTTATTTTATAAGAAACAATTTCATTGATGCATGAAATTTACAAGACAAGGGAGACGAGGTCCCATGCCAAAAGAGTTATACAAGACTTCTCCAATTAGCCAAAAGAGGAAAGATTATAGGATTAAAAGTGAGGCGACAATTTATGCCAAGATAAAGCATTGTAGATTACAGAGTCAAAGAAGTGTAATGGTTGCATTTTTTCACAAAAGGCCTACGATTTTTCTCAAACCAAATGTGCCAAAAGAAAGCTCGAACAATGTGCTTCCAAAGGAATTCTTTTCTTTTTTTCTTAAGAGGATGACCAACGAGGGAGAAAGCAAGGGGGGCCCTGGAATTATTGGGGAGGACCACGAACCATCCAAAGGAGGAAAGAGTCTTGGCCCAAAATCTTGAGGCAAAGGTGCAGGTGGAGAAAAATGTGCTTCTATTAATCAACACCTTAACAGCACAAAATGCAGGAGTTTGCTGAGAGATTCATATGGGGGAGGTGCCTTTGTAACCGATCATGAATGTTAATGGTTCGATGTGAGAGTCTCCATGGGAAGAACTTAGCTTTCTTAATATTTTCACTCCAGATGGCATTTGTGTAGGAGTGTTTGATCTTCAAAACCTTGAGGCCCCAAGTCCAACATAAGGGATTAAGAGGAAAAGCATCCAGAGGCTTCAAAGCATCGAATGTAGAGAGGTGAGCAGGAGCAAGCTTATGGCTAAGGTTGCCCTCTCTGATTTCCTCATTCTTTAAGCAGTTGCCTTCTGAAGTGAAGATCCCAGAAGGCAAGGTCAGGCTTCAAAAAGTCCTTAACCGAGACTATTTTCAGCATGTGATCGATAAGAGGTGAGGCAAGCTTGCTGCAAGGGCAGTATCATTTAGCCAGCAGTCGTGCCAAAAAGATGTGGAGGCCCCATTTTTACTATGCAGGTCACCTAGTCAAGGATAAGCCTCTGAAGTTTCATGAGTAAAATAAGTTCCAAAAAAAAAAAATCGAAGAAGCCTTTCAATGGTTTTGACAACCTTATTTGGAATCTAAAACAAGATACAGTAGGAAGGGAGGTTTGAGTTAATCAACCTCCTTTCGATATGTATAAGTTCCTCCAAGCATGTAGCCTTCTTTCAATCTTCTCAACCACGAGAGACTACATATAGGATGATTTGGGGTTGCCATTAAGGGGCGAGATAAGTATTAGGCCAGTAACCTATTTTACAACTGAAACTTGCAGCAATGGACTCCACCACATGGTTTTCCACATTTAAGCCAATAATTTCGAATTTAAGGAGACTTGTGTTAAGAACCGAGAATGGCTGAGAAGGGTTGACATGTGGAAGAGGTTTACCAGCGCCCAATCATCAATGGCTGAGAAAGGGATAGTGTTATCTGCAGAGAGGAGGTGGTGGAGGGAGAGAGATGAATTACCAGAGGTCAAAACCTTGAATGAAATTGTTGGATGTCGCTTGTGTCATGAGGCGACAAACAATCTATCACAATAATGGAGGAAGGACAAGAGCACATCACTTTGACAAAGCCCCCTAGTAGCATAGATCTTCTCTTGAGCGCACTCATTGATAATGATTGAGAAATTTTTGGAGAAGATGCAACCATGGATCCATTTTCTCCATTTTGTAGTGTAACCTTTCGCCAAGGCGTTATCTAGCAAAACCCAATCGACCTTGTCAAATGTCTTTTCAACGTCTAATTTAATGATCACTTCTTTCCTCTTTATCCTCTTCCAATCATCCACAATTTCGTTGGCTATAAGGGATGCGTCCATGATGTTTCTTACTTCAACAAAAGTTATTTGTTGTTCTGAAATGGTGTAAGGAAAAGTCTTCTCGATCCTTTCAAAGAGAACTCTAGCCACAACCTTGTAGAGACGGGAAGTGAGAATGATGGGTCTAAAGCCTTTCACAGATCTAGCACTGCTCTTACTGGGATCAGACAAATGTAGATTCACTGAGGCTTGTATTTATAATCTCATTCCTAAAAAAGTCTTGGCACACCCTCATGATGTCAATTTTAAGGATGTTCCAAAACCTTTTAAAGAATTTTGCAGAGAAACCATTGGACCGGACTAATTTATTGGAGTCAAGGCTATCAATAGCAAGCTTCACCTCATCCCCGGTAAAAGGAAATTCGAGAACAAGGCCTTGTCGTGTGGAAATGGGATTCCACTATATGTTGGGAGAGGAGGGGTACGGCAGCCACAATATTTAGTGTAAAGGTGGGAGATAAAGGTGATAAATTTGTGTGCTATCTCTTACTCGGTAACGAGACTTCTACTGTGCATGGAGAGGATTCTTGGATGGAATTCCTTCTTTTCCTTGTAGTCATAATCCTATGGAAAATGCTGGAAGTAATGTCTCCCTCATTAAGCCATTTGGTTTAGCACTTTTGTCACCAAAGGATCTCTTCCTTAGCTGTTAAGGCAAGAAGTTGTTCTTGTAGAATGCATCTTTGAGTTTTATGCTTGCTATACAGCCTCCCTTCCTCTTCTACACTGTTAACGATAGAGATTTCAGATAAGAATTGATTCAATTGTGTAGTGATGCAGAAGGTGCTTCTGTTCCATTCCTGAATAGTAGTTTTCAAGCCCATTAACTTTTGTATGAATCCATGACCTGGCCAGCCACAGAAGGAGTTTTTCCACCCATATTCAACAAGGGGAAAGAAACCATTGAGTTGCAATCACATGTTTTCGAACCAGACAGAGGAAAGGCCCCACTTGCTAGCACCAATGGATAAAAGGATGGGATAGTGATCAAATGTGGATCTTGATTCTTCTAACTATGGCTTCTCCAAATTTGTCCAACACTTTTTCTGTCATGTAGAACCTATCGATGAGAGATAAGATGGGATAATCCCAGCAATTTGACCGTGTACAGCCCATTTTTGAGGGGGAGGTCAACCAGGCTTGAATTCTCAATGAAGGCATTGAAAAATTGCATACTTCTGGTCTTCCCTCTGCTAGATTTCTCAAAAGTATCTCTTGTGACATTGAAATCTCCTCCAAGCAGCCAACAACCAGAACAGAGAACTGAGAGATCATAGAGTTTCTCCCAAAACAGAGACCTTTCACATGATTTGGAAGGCCCATAGATCCCTGATAAGCAGAAGGAAAATTTGTCAACAAGAGAGACCAGGAAGGTTAGAGAGAAAGCACCTTGTGTTATCAAAAACCGAGATTGATGCATCGTTCCACAGACCACATTATTAAAATACCCTATAGGATTCATAAATGTAAAACTTGAACCATTAAGTTTTGATTGCAAAATTAAACCATCAAACTTTCAGAAGTGTAAAAATTAAGTCCTTTTTTTCTCTTACCTTTTTTCCCTCTCTCTACTTTCTCTCTCATTGTTTGTCATCTCGCTCTTCTTTCTCCATGTTTTTTCCACCGGCTCTCTTTCCTGATTTCCTTACTTCCATCCACTTTGTTTCATTGGTTATCATTGTTGCACCAGCCAAAAATTACTATAATTTTCTTATCGCAACAACAACGGCAGCTCTATTTTGGTTGCTCATCAATCAATGAACCCAGTTTGAGATTCTTTTTTTAAAATGGTGGGTTCTTGTAGAAAGAGTCAGATTTCGAGAATCTGCTTGAGCTGGAAATAAAGGTCGAGAAGAAAGAGGCTCAAATTCTTAAGACATCGAAGAAAACAGAACAAGAAAAGTCTCCAAGAAATTCACGAGAATGAAGCTTTGTCTAGGTGGGTGAAGATTATTCTTCTTGAATTGTCTCATTCCATTAATGGTTTTTTTTTTCTTTATTTCTTTTCTATCTAATTTCCATAAAAAATAAATAAAATAACATAAAATAAAATATGACGATGGAAAACCCTTTTGAAGAGGATTTTTTGATCTATTATTGGGAAATTATCTTACACGTGGTTGAACACTGCATCACAAGGAAGAAAACAGAAATAGAGAAGAAAGATAAGTATAAAATTTACTTCATCAAATGGGTGTTTACTTTTTATTCAGAATAAAGTAAGTTATCATCTGTATTTCCTTTTTAGTTTTATCTTTCCCAAAAGAATAATCTCTCATGCCATTTCTAGCGATAAGAAGAAAAGAAAAAAAAACATAAAGAAAGTGGCAAGGGAAGGGGGGCCGAGGAAGGGAGGGGAAAAGAGACAGTAGGAGAGAGGGAAAAGGTCAACGAGAGTGGTCTTAATTTTCACAGTTATGAATGTTTGAAGGTTTAATTTTTTTCAAACAAAATTTATGGGTGCATTTTTTTTTCCAATTAGAAATTTGTGCGTGCAATTGCAACTACTACTATAGTCTAGAGGGGCAAATGGCAAGTGGCAACGCTCTCTCTTCTCTCCTCATAGGCTTTTCATATTTGTTCTTGAAGTTTTCTAAAAGATTTTTTTAGGTCATTGTTCATCTTCAAGTGTGATGCCAACTAGGAAGCACGGACACTCTGTTTTAGGCCGAGTGTCAGTGTCAGACACGGATTCGTCCGAACATGCTCCGGACACGTGTCTAACACACCAAAATACATGTCTGATATTTAAAAAAAAAATCTACATTCGGACACAATTGGACACTGCTCGAACACAGCTCTGAAGAAAATTTAAAATCTAGCTCATGTAAATCAAACTTAAAAAGTAGAAAAATAAATAAAGATTCTCTTGCATACTCTATCTTTTAAGTTCTTAATATTAAACTATAATTTAGCTAAAATACAAATGTACATATATAATGAAGTATTAAATATGTCAATATATACACATATGTTCTATACAAAAACGTGTCTCCAACGTGTCCGTGTCCTACTTTTTTAGAAATTGACATATTGTTGTGTCTGTGTCGTGTCGTGTCCGTGTCCGTACTTCTTAGGATTCAAGTAAGTGTTCAAATGCATTTTGTTCCCTTCCAAGTGTTTCAGCCTCTTCCAATTTCTTTGAGCACTTACATTATAAAATTAAGTAGCTATTGTATTCAAAATAAGCATTTTTGTATATGGTTTTAAAATGATCATTTTTCATTGAAGAAGTGGATAGAAAAGTCTTGCTACCAATTCAACTAGCCCATCTCATTTGGTTTGAAAATCTAGGGTTGATTTGATGTAATATCCAATCCAATCAAGCTATTATTTGCAAGAGATTTGACTTGAGCACTTATCACATCCAGAGAATTCGCACTAATTTAAGTGGCATTTGGATCTCTCTGTTTGGCCGAGTACAGGTGCGAGATATACCTTTGTTGCAGTCCGATTGAACAAAGCTGGATGGATGACTTTTTGGGATATGTTGAAAATGATTTTAAAGAAACATTGTTGTCAAATGAAAAACCAAAGATGATGATGGATAGAATTGCTCAATCTTCATTTTCATATGCAAATGCTTTGAAGGAAAATATTAATTCAGAAAGTTTTATGGCATCAAAAAAGAAGATTAAATGTGAACCCAAGCATAGCTCAACTGGTTAAAGGCATATCTCCACAAATTCTTGTGTGGTGAATAATAAATGGCCAATTTTGTCACCAATATTGCATGAACCCTTTCATGGCTGACAAAGCCTTACTGAAGTTTGAAAATAGGGTTATTCACAAATTCTTGTGTGGTGAATAATAAATGGAGAAAGGTTGGCAAGTTTCATCTATATATACATGATCTATCTATCTATCTATATACATACTTCAAATTAAAATAAAATAAATAAACACCTCAAGGTGCCACCTTGGCTAAGTGAAATTATTTTTCAGTGACTTTTTCTAATCCATAAGAGAGAACCTTCTTCCCAAAGCATTCTAACATACCTTCAACTCTTCCACCCGAAGGAGATGCAGGATCATAATATAGGTCAAACGAAATTGAGATTCAAGCTTGGTAGCACTTCCAACTATCACATGCTTCAAATCCTTCTCTTCTGGAATCTCCTCACGACACATTATAATGACAGTGCCAATTTTATCCAGTCCCCTTCTACCAGCACGACCTGCCATTTGGGTATATTCACCTGGTAATAATTGCCTAAACTCCTTCCCATCAAACTTCCTTAAAGTGTCAAAAACAACCTGTAAGCAATCATTAGAGATCAAATATAAGATAAGAAAATGTCAATTATCCATACGAACCAAGCAGCATACAGTCAATAAATGTCCTGAACAAAAAAAGTCGAGAATATATTAACATAGAAAACCAAAAAAACTTTCCTATCTTAATACTTGTCCATTTTCACAATTTTGAACAAGAGGAATATGACTATTAGAGATACAACCGCCCCAAAATAAACAAGAAGATTGTGCATTGAGTGAAAAAAGACTGTGCTCGCAATAGCCCACGTTCGGGTTCATGCTAGTTAAGCCTATGGTATACAAAAAAGAACTCACTTTAAGATTCTAATATTATGACCGCCAACAATTTACAAAAGATAATTAAGGCAATACATGAAACAAACTTAAATTTGAAGATGCCCATCTGCCTATGGCAAACCTACCATATGTAAAAGAAATAGAAAAATAAAAAAATCGATTACAATTGATAATGATCAACAACACCCACCGTTCTTGCTGGTGCATTAACTCCCATTGCAAATGTTTCTGTTGAAAACAAAACCTGCAACAAAAATAGAGATAAGCATAAACCTACTGATTTCACTTGAACATTGTATCCAATGAATTTCTCTCTCATTTTCCATGATCATCCCTTCAAACGAGCTAAAAGAATTTTCTGAATGAACATTAATAGGGCCTGTTTGTGGAACATTTGGAATGAGCGCAACAACAAAATCTTCAAAACCAAAGATCGATCTATTCAAACGCTTAAGGATTGCACCCTTTTTAATGCGCTTTATTGGTCTAAAGACATTTCTCCCTTTTGTAACTACAGTTTTTCTATTCTTTTGTCCAATTGGAGAAGTTTTTTGTAACTCCTTGGATGGGCTCTCTCTTTTGTAGTCTTAGTTTCATTCGATCAATGAAATTATGTTTCCATCCAAAAAAATATATATAAACAATGCACTGTATTGCCCAAAAAAGTTTTCACTTTCAAGGTTTTATTGAAGATTTCAAGGACTGGATCAATCAAATAGATTTGGAAAATTGGAAAATCTTAAAAAGGAAATGGCTCTATGTTTGAAATTTCTTACTAAAAGAAAGCTAGAGTTACGAGCCAAATTCAAGCAGGAGATTACGCAAAAATTTTCAAGAAAAATCTAAGCTATGCGACTCAACATTGAGCCTGTAGGCTAAGATACTTGAAGTTTTCCATTGGGCATCAGAAGAGGTTCTTCGTATAGGAATATTATAAGTTTTTATTTGAATTTTTGGCCATTTTTTCAAGTCTTATATTTCTTGTTGGGATGATATTCTCTCCGTGGATTTCTGTTTCTCTTTTTTCTTTTTCTTTATTTTGTTCTTTCTCACTCCATTTTGAGATTTGTATCCTTTGAACAATTATGTTCTTTTCACTAATCAACGAGAAGTTCATACTTTGTTTAAAAAAAATGGACTGTAGAAAATTGAGATTGTGTAGAAGACAACTTTACCTTTATCACACCGCGGCAAAATAGCATTTCAACAACTTCCTTAACAATTGGAAGAAGACCTGCATGATGCACTCCAATCCCTCTACGAAGAAGGCCTTGAACTCGAACAATCTGAATATGGTTATGCTATCTTTTTATTACACTGCTGCGAAATTGGATTGAACAATTAATTAATTAGTCAGGCATCCAATAGACCAAACCTGAGGTAAACTTCTGTCAGATCCCTTTAAACGAGAAAATGCTTTGTCGCAAAAGACGCGAATTTCACTTTTCTCAGAACTACTAGTGAGATCAATACTGTAGATACTATCAGCTGATTTATCACAACGATTTTTTGAGAAGCAAAATATAACCACCTGTACATGCCATAAATAGCAGCCAAGAATACGTTAGTAAGCAAGTAAAGAAACTTCTTCACCGCGCAAATTGACACAATGTCTGCAAAAGTAAGAAGCATTTTAACATGATCAGCTGCTTCAGGACTGAGTTAACAATGGACATATTTATGCATCATGACCAAACGATACATATATACACTCACAAATATGTGTGTCAAAATGGTTTAGTATGCATACAGGTAATAGAGATTTCCATATATACACTCACAAATATGTGTGTTAAAATGGTTTAGAATGCATACAGGTAATAGAGATTTCTTTGAGAGCCTATTAATAAGTAACAACCACAAAGAAGCATCTGATCTCTTAGATCCCCAATTGTTTTGGCTATCTCCATTCTTCTGATTTCCCCAACTCGTTCCTGAAAAGTTCCCTAAATTCTGGGAACCTGAATGTTTATTCTGTTTGCTTCGATTAAAGCTTTCATTTTTTCGATTTCGTGCCCCATCATTTGCAACTGAAGCCCCAACATGAGAGCCCCCAATGCCGCCAGTAATGACACTCAAACTTTTTTTCTTGGATGCATCTTTGGCAGCTTTTAGTCCATGAGATAAAAAAGTTTCACTTTCACATATTTTATACAATTCGCTGGAATAAAATATGCAGTGCTCCAGAGGTACTGGTCTTTTGGTAGTCCTGATAAGAACGACAAAAAATAAAAAGAATTCCATAAATGTAAGACAAGTAACTAGAAAGTACAGAATGGCAAAATCTTACAGAATCTACAGAATAAATAAAGCAAGCATGGAAAAGAAAACGACAAATTTTAGCTGCATATATTTTCTAAATATTATTCTTAAAACTTCTATTCCATAATAAGAGTTCTTTTTTCCTTCAAAAGATACGAATTTCCCATCGATTAAATGAAAAGATACAAAGAGTGTTCAAGTATACAACTTCAAAAGGAGTGAGTAAAAATATAGTGACAAACAGAAACCTACATGCCAGAAATAAACACATCCTAATTAATAAAAATATGAACAGAATAATTAACAAATAATTTGGATTAAAAAACATCATTAAGAAGCCTTGAGTTTAGATAAGTCAAACTGCTCATTCCAAGGTTTAAACCTATCTCAAGAAATCCATTGATTGTGCTTTGTGGTCCCTTGTTGAATGCTGAAGTCGTCTTTATGGAGTAATGCTATTAAAGCTCTTTTATCAGAACTATGATTTGAAAGAAATCAGCATATTTTTTAAGGTAAAGCAAGCAATAGCCAGAATGTTTCAATATTGCTAAATCCCAAGGCTTCTCAGTGATGCTCCTTATCCAATCTATTTGTTTCTTATTCTCCTATTGTATTTAATAATAGTTGGGATACTTTTATTTACCCTTTTGTAATTTTTATTTTGTTCATTTTCACTCCTTTTGACTTGTAACTCCCTTTTCATCACTTCAATGAAAAGTTTCTCTTACTCAAATAAATAAATAAATGTTTAAAACAGAAAAACAGATTTTTTTTTTTAGGGGGGGATGGGGGGAAGAAAATTTAATTGGTGGGATAACTTTTTTAAACAGTTATTAGAAAATTAACAGAAAACAGAGAATATTTCAAAGGTTTTTTTTTTAGTTTTCTCGATTCACTGCAGATAACATAATCATAATTTTTAAAGTATCACTTGAATCAAATGTGTTAAATTAATTGATAGATTGAAATAAAAACACAAGAACAATAGTTACTTTTCAAACCGTTAAAAACAATAGAAACAGTTTTAAAAGAGTCTGTAAAACAATTTTTAAGACAATTTTAAGAAAAATACACCTGAATAGTACCTAACTTTTGGTTTCTAATATTTTTTAACTTGAAAACTATCTGGAAAGATAAATATTATTTCGAACAAGAGACAAACCTTTCATTAGATTGATGAAAAGGTTCAGCGAAACAAACTGCAAAGGAGTGAAAAAAAACAAAAGACTCCCAAGGGAGAAACAAAAAGCAAAACTACAAT
>JAOANK020000015.1:860776-891086 GCA_026257165.2 Telfairia occidentalis
CCATGCATGCAAGCAGAAAAAATTGCAGAAATTTATTAGTATATTATTATGAGATTAAAATCTACAGCAAAAATTTAAAATGAAAAATGGTCCTCAAAGAGAGGAAATTGCAGTCTAAAAGATTAGCACATAACAAGCTACTTTACCCATTCAATATCACGAATAATATCGGCACCTCGATAAAGCATTGACCTTAATATTTCAGTGGTCATTATAAGACAAGAAGCTTCTGGCCTCAAGCTAACATCCCCAGTCAGAAGTCCAACGTCAAATTTCCCACAAAAATCCCGATACTTCTGATTACTGATTGTTTTGATGGGAGCTGTATATACGGCCCTAGTACAGTGCTGTATGTCATTAAGATCAGAAATAAAATATTATCATTCATAAAGAATAAATAGTTTCACTTACAATGAATAAGAAAACTCAAAAACAAATAAAAAGACTATTGATCATGGCCAAGTGTTAGGTTTAACTATGGTGTTCATAAGATGGGCACATGAATTTGGAAGTATCGGTTCATACTTTTGTGGCTAGAGCAAATGCATACTCTGCAACAACAGTCTTTCCAGCTGATGTATGTGCAGCAACAAATACAGAATCCCCCTTTTCAAGATGATATATAGCCTGTAATGAACACAAGACAATAATAGAAATAAATTATTCATATTGACCTTTTCTTCTTTCAAATAAAAGTTTTAGGTCAAAATTACTATGTGAATTACATAAAGCAAATAATATCAACACCACCACCAAAAGATAAATCAAGTACTTAAAATATGGAATTATGTTGGGTGTCAGAAGGAATGGAGTGAAAATGATGCCTCTTTGATATCCATTATATATAAAAATTATTTTTTCTCTACCAAAGAATACAACAGCCCAAACAAATTTCAATCAAAATAGAAAACTAACTCTTATATTTATTTGAGCATATAAAACCATTGGAAGTATGAGACTGAAAGCGTTGATGTATGGTTTAGAAGCAACAATTGAACCTTTTATATATATATCAATTTGGGAAAATTTTGAGCAAACAAATTAACGCCAAAGAATTGTATCTCTTGATAAATCACCATATTCATCTGATGTTCAAAAGAAAACCCTATTAATCAATGCTAGAACACTCATGACCGTTCCCTCATTTTTATTTTTTTTTATTTTTTTTTATTTTTATACAAAACAAATATAAAAAACAAAAATGGGGGGATGAGATATCCCCACCACACCAAAGGGAATACCAAAATGTCTCCCAATTGGCAAGAATTTGCATTAAGCCACAATTACAAAAAATTTTAGAAATAGAGCACCTGGAAAGAAGCGAAAAATTCTATGTCTAAAAAGCCTCGAGATTCATTTCTTCCCCTTGCAAAACTTTTTTGTTTCTTTCAAACCAAAGTTTCAAAAGGAGGCCAGCCACCGCAAAACCACAGAGAGATTGCTTTGCCTTTAAAAGCGATTCCTATTAGAAGTTTTTTTTTTAACACGAAACAACTTCTCATTGATATAATGAAAGGAAAATACCCAAGGGACACAAACTCCCATAGAGAGTGAAGATCAAAGAAACAAAAACAAGAAAATAGAAATAATTACAAATCAGAAAAGACCGACATGAAAATAATAAACTTTAAAAAGAATGAAAATTTCCAACATTTGATCCCAAGAAACCTTCCAGAATTATCTATTTGAATTTACGAAAGAGCCAAGAAAATTTGCCTTCTTTGAAACAAAAGAATTTGGACAACAAAATATTTTCCCCACAGAACTTCTTCAAAAGTTGAGACAAAAAATCTTCAAAGAGACAGCCCACAACACATGAAACATATCCACAAACTGAAAATGAGTGAAACCTTGCAGCAACAGCAACTTGAGGGAAACGATGCACAATTTTTTCCATGCTTGGTTCCACTGCTTGGAGATATTATTCCATGGACAACTCGAACAACCGTGAGTCTTGGCAATAGAATTCCAATTAAAGAGATCCAAACCATAGATGCTACCTATCACCTTCCTCGATGCGACATGGTCAAAAAAAAACCTCCAACCCACTTAGTAAGAACTCTATTTCTCCAAACTATACCTCCAATACCAAAACCTCCCGTTGGTTTTCACAAGAATCTGATTCTTTATGAAGAAGGTTTGTGGTCAGCTTATATGGCTCTGATAAGTTTAATTGGCATTCTGAAAATCTTGGACTTTCTAGCTCTAGATGCCCTGATATGCTATTAGAAAAGTTTCGAATCCTTTGAAACATCATCTATCTTTTGTTTTAGGAAATGGAAGGCGGATCTCCTTTTGACATGATATTTGGGTAAACAGTTCAGCTCTCAAATTTGTTTTTCCTAATCCATTTAAAGTCTCTTCCAGCAATCACTGCTCAGTTTCAGAAAATTGGAACCGTTCACTCTCCTCGTGGAAGCTTGAATCCCATCGCAACTTAAAAGATATTGAGTTTTCAGAGTTTACTTCATTATTATCAATTCTTAACTCAATCTCTTTAAGAGAGAGGGAAAACAAACTGATATGGAAGCTTTAAGTCCCGGGTATGTTTTCAGTTAGCTCTACATCGAAGTTTTTGATTTCCTCTACCCTGTTGAATTCAATTTTACCTCATGGCCTTTGGAAATCAAAAATCCCCAAAAAAAATCAGTGTTATTATTGGATTTTGCTGTATGGGCACTTAAATACAGCTGACAAGCTCCAGAAAAAGCTTTCTTATTCAGCCTTAATGCCCTCAATCTGCTTTCTGTGCTTTGAAGCATCAGAAAATCAAGAGCACATCCTTATTCACTGAAAAAATGCTTCATTTTGCTGGTTCTCCTTTCCAACTTTTCAATCTAAGTTGGGTCTTCTCATCTCTCTACAGCTTCTTTGTGGTCCAAAATTATCTCCTCACCGCCATCTTATTTGGATTAATGCAGTAAAGGCTCTTTCTTATTAACTATGGTTAGATTGGAACCAACAAATTTTTTAGAACAAACGAAGACCATGGGAAGAGTGTTTTGATTTAGCAAAGTTTAAAGCTTCATCCTAGTGCTCTCTCTCTAAATCTTTTGCTAATTATTCTCCTTTTGATATCGATAGTAATTGGGTGATTTCCTTTGTAATTTTTATTTCACCCCTTGGGGTTTGTTTCTAGAATATTTGCACTTTTGTACCTTTTCATCATATCAATGAAAAGTTGTTTCTTGTTCAACAAAAAATACCAAGATCCCCTGCTGCCATATAATTGGAAATAAAATCCCATTAGCAATTCATTTCTTCATTATCCTAACGATCAAGATGATTAAAAATTGCTGCAGCTTCATGAGAAAGATGAAATTTTCTATTTTTCCAATCTAGGTAATTTTGTGCATACAAAATTGTATGCACAAAATTAGATGAACTCCTGATCTTACTAATCCACCCCTTGTTCGTTTTCATTCTGAAGCTTCAGCAATGGCCGAAAGAATTCAAGCCCTACACAAAGAAGTTCAAAATCATCGTTGTAAGAGTGCTCAAACTTACAAGGAATCAACTGATGTACATAGGCGAGAAAAACACTATGAAAATGGACAGATTTGATCATGGTACATCTCAGAAAATCCAAGCTTCCTTCGGGTCTTCAAAATAATCTTACAAGTAAATAGATTGGGTCACTTCCAATTCTTTAACGCATTGGCATGAACACCTACAAAGTACCTCCCCGCGCATTTGCGCATCGCACCAACGTTCAACATTGTTGATCTATCCCAATATTTTGCGCCAGATGAATTCCATTTAGCTTCATAACTCGTGGATGCATTATTTTTTAAAGGGAGAAAAAATTGAAGTTTGGGAAATCAGGGAACTAAGCCATGAGATTCCGTTTCTGTTTATTAGTTATTGGGCTTGTTAAATTAAAGTTAGTTAGCCTCAAGTTCTTCTAGAAAACTAGTATAAATACTAGTTCACTTGCTCTAAATGAGGTAATCTTTCAATTGAATGAAATTCTAAGATCTGATTTACATCAAGAATAGAGGGAAGAGGAGATCTATTAACTAACCATTAAAAAAGAGATTACTGAGAATATACCCGAAGCATCCAAAGACTAAATTCTGACATCTTCCCTGGAGCCGATTTGGATATGATGTAATAAACTCAACATGGATAGAAACTCTTCAGCTTCACCATCCTTGAGATTTCTTCTTAAGAAAATCTTCTAAGAATTAGTAGAAAAACCTCAAACTTCATACGCATGACCATTTGGATGAGAAGCAATGTTGAATAATAATGGAAATTGATTCTTCAAAGGAGAAGAATCCACCCATGCATCTGTCCAAAAATTTGAGTCTAGATCCGTTTCCCAGCCTAAAAGAGGAGGAGTCAACCAAATTTTGAAAGTTACAAATATTTGCCCAAAGGCTGCAAAGGCATCTTGATTTGCTGATTTTAGAAGACCAACCAGCTTCCAATTGACCATGAATGCTGACAATTATTTATGCTATAATGATGTTGATTCATGATAAAAACGCCAATTCCAATTAGCCAATAATGCTGTATTTCTCAAATTTCCAATTCCCAAACCACTGGCTTCTAAAGGAGTGAAAACCAATTTCCCGCTTGCAAGGTGCTTGATTTTACCCGATTCATGGCCTTTCCAAAGAAATTTTCTCATTTTCTTTTCAATCTCCAAATAAACTCTTCTAGGTATGCGAAAGACATATACAAAATACAAAGGAATATTAACAGAAGGAGAACGAACACTACTAAAGCCTTGAACTTTTTATTACTAGTTGGAAATTCATCAAAATAGTAGAGACCATCGAGCATCTTAGCACACCCAATCGTCCTCCCCAAGTCTTGATCCCCAGACGCAATGTATTTCAAAAAAGTAATACGACAATTAGAATCTTTAGAAATTTTACATACACAAAAAATCGCTTGCTAATTTAGGAACAGGAAATACAGATTTTAGAACAATAGTATCTCCTAATTGAATAGTTCATTTCCCTGCAATTGAAGAGAAACTGACATCCGTAATTTGGATTTTTCATTGCAATAAGTAGGGTAATAGGACTAAAACAGTTAAAAGGAGCTAGTCATATGATAAGAAGCTCTAGAATCAATAATCTACGAAGATGAGTTGAGACATCATACAACATGAGGATAATTACTTGATTGTGCCAAGGAAATACTATGATTACCAAATGATGAATTCGTCTTTCACAACTTCAAGATTTGATCGACCTGCTCTTTATTAAACCGATGAGAATAAACTGCATTTGCATTGGAAGACTGCATTTGCATTGGAAGACCACTGCTAACCATTACCACTCTTCTCACCATGTTTATTACCCTCTCAATTGGCTGGTTTCCCATGCATTTTCCAACACATTTCCCAGTGTGATGGCGCAATTTCTCATTTCCCTTTGAAAATTAGAAGCTTTATTAGCATTTGATTCAATTATCAAAGCAAAGCATGCAACAGTGTTGCTTGCACTTTTCTTACGAAGTATAATATTACAACTCTCTTCCCCCTCTAACTTCAAAGAAACCTTCACCAATCGATGGAAGTGGATTTCTAGCAACTATACTGCCTCTGACCTCATCAAATTCAACATTAAGACCAGGAAAAAAGTTGTAGATTCGACTATTTTTATAGTTTTCTACTGATGCTTCAAGTCTTCCATGGATTTCCATTCATAAGTATCAAAGAGGTCGAGATCTTGAAAAATCCTCTTTAAAGAATGAAAGTATTGTGTAACTATATCAATTCCTTGTTGAAATCTCACCCAATTTTAGAGTTTGTTCAAAATCCTATGACTGATTACCCAAGTCAGAATATATCTCAAGCACATTATCTCATAACTCCTTTGCGATAGAATAACACATATAGTTAGCACGAATCTCCTCCTTTGTAGAATTAACTAACCAAGTTATTACCGTTGAATTTTCTGCATCCCAAGTAGTGAATAAAGGATTTTATGTTGCCGGTACTTCTATATCTCAAAATATGATAGCCAATTTTTCCTTGCCCACGAATATGCATCCAAATACTTTGAGATTAACTAAGAAAAATGTTTTCCATTAAGTCAGATAGTAGTAATTTGGATGGGATGGCTACTTGAGCTGACCCGGGTGTCAAACACCTTAGCATCAAATGACTTACGAATTTCTGAATCAGCCATCGATAAAAAATAAAAAATAATCGAAGACCCACAGAAGATACGATGTGCACAAAATAGATGCCTATGCAATAGAAGATCCAAGCTAATACCTGAAGATAAAGACCAAAATTCCAAACTAGAGAGCTTAATGATGCAACAAATAGAAGGAACTAATTGAAGCAATTACCAAAAGAATAGTTTCCTCTAATTACAATGACCATGCAAGTTCTTATCGAGGTAGAAGGCAGAGGGTATTTGTAATAGCCACAAACTGGTACGATAGCAATTGAGAGTATATTCAAACCTCAAAAGTACGGATACGGACATGAGGCACAGATACGACGCGATATGGACACGATGACATGTCATTTCTTAAAAAAACTAGGACACATTATGACACGGACACATTTATTAAATTCTTTAAAATATTTTTTTTGAACGAGAAACAATTTTTCAATGAATATATGAAAAGGAATACAAGTTCAAAGAGATACAAACTCCCATGGAAGTGAAAAGAAAAGAAAGACAACAAACATAAGAATAAAAAAAGATGTAGGAAAATGCCAAAGAAAGCAAAAGAAGAAGAATGGGAATCAAAAACATTTGAATCTCAATCCGTTCAAGACGAATCATTTGTGCTATCTTCAAGATCTTGCTGAAAATGGCCACACGGAACAACTTCATCTAACTTGTGATGGTGCTTTTCAAGGACAATGGCTAACTCCGATCTTGCTGAAAGTGTTTGATTTGTGTCAAACAATTATTGAATCTATATTCACTTTCTATACTAGTATTTAACACATATCTTACGTGCTAATAAGTATATGATACGTGTCCAACAAGTTGCGGAGTGTAGGAGATACATTAGCCAAACTAAAGTGTTTGTGCTTCTTAAACCGAAACCCTGCAATCTACTCTTAAGAACGTGATGCAAATTAGTTTCAACGAAGACCCACGTGACCCGTGTGACCTAGTTTCAATGGAGACCCATGAGAATGAAGACTCACACCACCTTCCCGACAACAACGTACAGTTGACGAAGGTCCACAGTTGGCAAAAATGGCAGCTGAAATAAGGGTTAGGGTTAGGGTGTGCTTTCCTGCGGTCTAAAATTGGAGAGGGAAGAAAGACTTCCAGCCATCGCTTAGCATTAGAGTAGGCTCCTATTCTGAATTTGCCTTTCGAATGTCCTTTTAAAGAATTTCATGATTTTATAGACAACCTCCAAATAGATGTCTTCTTCCATAATCCTTTGATTAGTGGATTCGTTTAGTTTTTCCTCATTTCTTCCAAAAAAGATTGTGTTATTCTCCTTCGATTCTCAATGGAAATTAGTAGTTCCCGCATTGGTGAGAGATTTTACTGTGTATGGATTGAAAAGAATGTTTTTTTATTGAAGATGTTGTCAGAAAGGCTCTAGTTACCAAGCTTTGACCAAATTTTGCTTGCCATTCAGAATGAATTCTCATAATTTTCGTGTAAATCCTTTTATGGATGACAAAGCACTATTGGTTTTTTAGGTTGGTAGAGTGTTGAATCGTAAGTTCATATGAGACAAATGGCGAAAAATTGGTCGTTTCCATGTAATAATAGAGCCCTGGAACTTTTCAAAGCACTGCAAAAAGGAATTTATTACTTGCTATGGTGGATGGATCAAGTTTTGTGACCTTCGCCTGAAGTATTGGAGGCATAGCTGCTTTGAAGCTTTAGGTCAGAATTTTGGAGGTTTATTGAATATCTCTTCTGACACTCTTAATCTGTTGAATTGTAAGGAAGCCATTATTCAGGTTAATGCCAATCTTTGTGGCTATCTTCCAGCAAGTGTAAGCATTCAAGATCGTCTTTTGGGTGATTTTTCTGTTCGAATTTCAAATCAGAATTCTTCTGATGCTCATTTGTTGAACTATGTTAGTTATCGTGATCTTTTTGATTGTTTGGATTAATCTTCTTTCGTTAACAAGATTGATGCAGAAAGAATTTGGAAAGTTCAAGAAGATGAAGCGTCAGTTTTTATTAAAGATGGTCCAATTTTGAAAGAAGATATGTGTATTGATGATTCTTTCAACGTTCAGCACCCCTCTGTTATCGAGAATAATGTTGATGTTTCTCAAAACCCTTCGGATTCTTCCCATGGTATTCCGATTTCTCTCAAGATGCTTGTGATGCTTCACCTCCTCTTGTTGAAAACAGCCATTTTAACTTGCGTCCCTTCAGCTCCCCTATACCTTCTATGGTCCCTCCAATAGTTCAAATTTTGAAACCATCAGACTTAATAATCCAACAAACGGACCATTCAATAACTTCTCATAATGATTTACAGCTTTCCAAGTCTGGGGCACAATCTCCGGAAGGCTTTCCCTCCCCTGCTTTAAATAGAAAATTTAGAGACTATAGTATGCCAACATTTCCTCTTTATTATAGAAGGCAGACAAAATTTATGAATCAGTGGGTCCACTTCAAGCTAACTTGTGCTCTGCTTTCAATACTGAGGTTGGCGGAATTCCCTTGCAACCTTCATCCTTAATTATTAAGAAAACATTAAATTTCTTGGAAGGTGGTGTCATTTGCTCAACGAATTCAGTTGCTGATGAATACAATTTTCCAGATGAATCGCCAAATTTAGATTCTAATTCCATTATTTCTTTAAGCAATCCGGATTCTCATGTTCGCAATTCAATTAATGATATTGTTGATAGAACAGAGGAGAGTCCCTCTTTTCACAAAGAACTTCAATCATTTTTTCAAGACGACGCATTTCCTGATAAAGTTTTCTCTAATTTCTCAGCTCAAGTGGTACTCTCATCAGCTGCTAATACAAAGACTACATCTCCTATTCAGTATTTCAGAAAGTTGGAATCACTTTGATTGCTTTCACTACCATTTAAATTGAGGCTCCTTTGTTTCTGTTGCACATGTTCCTTGAATCATGATGTTTATATCCTGGATCGGAAGAGGACTAGGGGACTTTAAGAAGCGTTTAACCATAAAAATCTATAAGGCCGCATTGTTCAGATATTGTTCTTTTGCAACAGTCAAAAAACAAGCCATGGTATTTAGGGAGTTTTCACTACCATCAGGTGGATTTTTGAAAGATTTTTTTGACATAGGATCAGTTAGTGCATAATTTCTTTCAACAAAGTTATTGGGGATCTTTCGTTAAAGTGGTTTCCATATCAAAGCTGCTCCATCCTTGAGGCACGGGAGTTTTTGCTCTCATTATGGAAACTAGAGTCTCGAAGAAATTGAAGGGCAACAAATCTTCTGAATTTTCTCCTCTTATGGTCTTTCTGATTTCTTTTTTTTTAAGGCGGTTGGTAAAAAATTATTGTGGACTCTTGATTCTTACAGCAGAATTCCAATGTTTGCATCATTGAAGTGCATGGGGAGTTAATGGAAGGTATTATTTTAAGAAGCTCTGTTACTGTGGCATGGTAATGGAGTATCTCCTGGGAAAAGGGTTGCAATTGGTTTGGTTTTGGAGTTTTTTGGGGGCTTTATTTGCTCTGATGGATGGTGGTACCTATACAATGATGGTTGGAGCAGACCTTGTTGGAATAGTTGAGCCGAGGAAACCAGAAGATGATCTAAGAGATGTTCCAAAAAATCCTGATGTTATTGTGGTTTTGCTTCTATATCGGTTCGGAATAGATCGAAAGAAATCTTGCTCTTAGTTCTTTTTGAGGTCCAACCTATTAATCATCTTGTGAAGATGAAGTTTTCTTGTGATGGAGTAGGTTTTGCAACCAGAATGTTGAAGTTTTGATGGAGATTTCTTGTGCTAATCTTGTACTTTAAAATTCTTATTATTTTCTTGGTGGGTCTTTATCTAAGTTCTTTTTTTTTTTTTGAAAAAGAAACATTTCATTGATGAGTGAAATGGGAACATGAGTCATAGGTCAATTATTACAAAAGACTTTTCCAAGATACACAAAGTGTGGTAAGGCTATAGTCACAAAAAAGGGAGCTGGATTTACACCAAGTGAAAGCAGTGTATAAAGTAAAATCCAAAAAAGTCGAGGGAACGGTAGGAGTTGTTGAAAATGCAAGCATTTCTCTCCATCCATGTAACCCATATAAAAGCTCGAATGATATTTTCCCATAATGCTCTCCTTTTCTTCTTGAATGGGTGGCCCATAATTGCGTAGATCAACAAAGAAGATGATCCCTTCGGGCGAGTTAGATTCCAACCAAAAACAAAGGTGAGGAGATTCCAAAAGTTATTTGCTTGATTGCAAGAGCTAAACAAGTGATCTTGTGTGTCTCGACCCTGTTGGCATATGGGGCAGCAGCTGGGGGATAAATACAACCAAGGAAATTTCCTTTGAAGTCTATCTTGTGTATTGATACGTGAGTGGTAGACCTCCCACATAAAGAACTTCGTTTTTCAAGACAATTTCATTTCCATATCTTTCGGCAGAAAGCGGCCTCTTTGTGCCTAGTCGAAGAACTCATTGAGTGAAACAAGGATTTAGTTGTAAAAATATCATTCTTTTCAAGAACCCAAGCCCAAGAGTCCTTTATGTGGCCGTTCAAGGAGGTAGGGAGAGTATTCAAAAGGCAAGCTACTTCTTCAACTTCTTCTTCTGAGGGGTTTCTTCTTAATTGCAAGTTCCATGAATATGTGTCTTGAACCCATAGGTCTTGGACCAATGCATCCTTTTTTGAGAGAGGGCATATACGAGAGGAAAAGATGTTCGGAGCGGGACTTTGTTCATCCAGGCATCTTTCCAAAAAGACGTTGCTGTACCATCACCAATTTTGTGTGAAATATTCTTGAGGATGAGGTTCTTGCACTTGTAGATGTATTTCCAAGGGCCTTTGGAGGCCTTTATCGATTGGTTACCGCTCAGATGCCCAAAGTATGCAGTTCTGTATTTTGCAGCTATGATCTTTGTCCATAAGACATTTCCTCAAAGTTGAATCTCCAAGACCATTTTGCTAAGAGGGAACTATTTTCATTCTTATGTCGTCTATGCCCAATCCTCCTTCCTCAATGGCAATTTAGTCTTTTCCCACTTAATAAGGTGGGAGGCTTTGATGCCATGTGTTCCCCTCCAGAGAAAGTCTCTATATAACTTCTCAATGGATCCAACCACTTTCTTAGGAACTTTGAATAACGAGAGATAGTAGGTGGGTAGGTTTGCTAGGGTGGCCTTGATTAAAGTGATTTTTCCTCCTTTTGAGACATGAGCAAGGCCCATGCGTTCAATCTTCTTCAATCTTTTCGAGGATGGGGACCCAAAAGGCAGTGGTATTAGGTTTGCCAAGCAACGGAAGGCCTAGGTAAGAATTTGGCCCGGATCCAAGTTTAAACCCAAAAACAGAGGTTATGTTTTCCAGAACTTGATTGTCAATATTGATTCCCATCCGCTCTGTTTTTTGAATATTGATGTTAAGGCCTGAAGTAGCTTCAAATTCGCTAACGATATTGAAGATGTTGAGGAAAGATATTTCAAATGAGGAGAAAATGATCGTATCATCACCAAACTGTAAATGATGACAATTGATGGAACTTATTTCTGAAACAACCTCAAAACCGTGTATACGACCTTTATCAGCAGCTTGGGACAACATACGACTCCAGCAATCTGTCACAAGGATGAAGAGGAAGGGAGAGAGGGGGTCTCCTTGGCGAAGGCCTCTAGTAGCTCGAATTTTGCCCCTTGGTTTACCATTAATGATGATCGAAAAGTTTGTAGAGGAGATACATGCACGAATCCAACTTCTCCATTTCTCATCAAAGCCTTTGACTCTAAGGATATTGTCTAGAAAATCCCAATCGACCTCGTCAAAGGTTTTTTCAATGTCTAATTTGATAACAACACCATGTTTCTTCTTCCTTTTCCATAGTTCAATGGATTCATTGGCCCTGTTTCTAAGTTCTTATTTTTACATTTTCTTTTTTTTTATCCTCACTCCTTTTGGGAGTTTGTATCTCTTGAGCATTTTCCTTTTCCTTATATCAATGAGAAGTTGTTTCTTGTTCAAAAAAAAATTGGGAGGGAAGAATTGTTTTCTTATTTCACCATGAAAAAATTAGGTCACAACCTATTAAAAAAAAACAGAAAACTTGATCACAATAATTTAATAATTACAGCTAATAAAAGGAAAACGAATGATAAATCTTCACATATAATATTTCCTAAGATACATTAAACCAACAATAACATTTACTAAAATTTGGCCGGTTATAAGGCTTAATAATTTTCTTACACAAATTACCTTCTAAACCTTTGGGAACACCCCTGGATTTACAATGGGGTGCCACTTCCTTTCGATTTGGAGTAAGGAATTCCCTTGTTCAAAAGTTTTTTCTTCCAACGACGAGCATTGGTGTAAGGATACAGTAGTACTACTGGAGGCTTATGCTTCCATTGGTAAGTTAGACACGGTCCTACCTACAGATCCAAAGGGAATTTGAGGAAATCAAGAGCCCGAATCTAGAATTCTGATGCCAACTTGATGTAGGTTAAATGTGAGAGAACTTTTTATTAATTTGAAGAGTGTTAAGAATTATAAATGAACTTTATTTATAGAGTTGTTTGGAGCTAACTGCAGCGACTACTAACAAATAAATACCTAACAACCCAGAAATCAAATAACCACTCTACAAATGGTTATTTCCTAACAACCTAACAGCTAACAAACTATTGTTCCAATAGGTAAATTTTTAAAGAAACCGAGGGGTGTTTCCTCGGATCACCAATACATTAGAATGTAACTATAATTAAAAAGGATATTAACTAAAATTTAAAAGATAAAATTTGAGTTCAACATCATGTAGATGGATTTGAACTTCCAACCCTATAGTCGAAGATATATGCCTTTACCGGTTGAGCTATACTTTAGGTTGGCATTAAAAGATAAAGTTATACTAACAACTAATCGAAATAAAGATAGTATCCTATTTAAACAATCTTTTTTCTAGATGGGACCTATTTAAACAAAATAAATCTACAATAATAATAATAATAATTACCTCCTTCTGAAAAGTATCCAATTCAAAAGGAAAATCAAGGGCCATGTCAGGTACGAGCTCATGAAAGTGTAAAGAAATGTCTTCACGACCTCCAACTACAACCCAAGCCTGCATATCAATCACCGCAATAAACAGTGACAAAGAGAAAGGCCATGATATGTACACAAGTATTTATGAAACAATTTCTTACCTCTTTCTTTTGTCCTCCACGAGCATCAGTAGTTTGATCGGATCTTAATGACAATCCTCCGGATTCAAGGGACAAAATTTCATCCAGCACAGATATTTCAGGTGAAGCTGCAGTGCTAGTGGCTTCAAGCTCATTAGCTTGAGCTTCTGACTTCATAGATTCTGCTTTTGGTGATTGGCCTATTCGACCATTATAATAGAGAACAAAAGAGGGAGTAAAACAACAAGAACTATACTTCCATTAAAAGAATATACTCACATTTATAAAGTTTTCAATAATTCAGGTGTATCATGCTTGCGGCAATTGTATATCTGATGACAATTCTATCAAAGCACCATATCAACCTCTCAGGAAGCAATTACTAGCAAGAATATATGGGTGAGCCAACAAAATTGACCCAGGCTCAATAAAAAGGGACTCGTAACATACAAATATAGTAGAATCCAGTATTTTGTTTTTAGTCTCAAAAAGACACTCTTGTAGATGAGATCAAGAACTTAAATTTATAGTGTGTCAGTTTACAAATACTAGAGTACATACCCTCTTCCACGGATACTATGGCATCCTCTTCCCAGGCCTTCTTGAATAAATCATCAAATTGTACAGACAATTCGCTCTGCTGTGATATTGGCAGATAGTTCAATCAGAAACAGGAAAACTTCATTACCAACGCTTATTAAGGAAGGTTTTCACGAAATATTCTCCATAAACAAAAGCACATTTCAATAATTTATAATGAAACTAAGATGTTAAAACAAACCAGGTTTTCAACTGCTGAGCTCTTGAATGAACTTTGATCCTCATAAACATTCCACGAGTTAGGATACGCCTTATTACCAAAAGAGAGTTAAAAAAATAGTAAAATAGAAACATATATAAAGTCAACATATTCTGTAGTAATATAATTTGGTTCGTTATTTCTCAACGATAAGAGAATTAACCTTCAGATCACCGAGGTCCAATCCTTGCTTTAAAATAGGTGGAACAAATTGAGCAGGACCACCATTTAGAACTTCATGTACCCACTCACCATTAGAAGCTGCATTAGGAAGAATTCTATCAATAGATTGGGAATCGTCCAAACCACCCGGTCGAAAAGGACGATTATTAATACTTCCCCTTACAAAATCTTTTGCTGGTCCTGGCACTCGTGGCTGTGAACCAGATTCTTGAGTTTCCACATTTAACTCAGAAACATCCACCTAACGAGTGAAATTAGTCAAATAGGAAACTCAGTCATGACTAATTATAGTAGAGATTGTTGACTTGATGTTTCAACTCTTGAAACATAAATGCGTGAAACTGATTATAACAGCTATCTTAATTCAGTAAAGCTAACCCAACATCTCTTATGGCATGGCAATTGGCAGATTATTTGAACAATCATACCTGCATAGAACCAGGTTCCCATGTCCTTCCAGAGGTTCCATCCTTCGTGGGGCGTTCAAATGGCAACACCCATGTAGGAACCACAACAGATCTTGGCTGAGATGGATCCAAAGATACTTTTGCCATTTCAAACCAATCAAAATCCCACTGTCTTCCCGCTTTTTCTGGGGAGAATTCATCAGGGTCTAACCTTGGCTGGAGATAAGTCTCTTCTATGTAGCCCTTTATCGTTTCAGGAGTTTCCTTAGGAAATGCAGGTGGCTGAATTTGAACCAAAAATTATAAAAATATAAACAATGCATATGATGCCCTAGAGGCAATTAAGAAACATCCCTTTTGTTTAAAAAATAACATAATAAATGTAGAGATGTGGATTCAAACCTTCAACCTATAAGGAAAATTACTTATCCCTTAATTAACTGAGTTATACTTAGGTTGACATGGCACATCTCTTTCCGAAGGATAAAAATAATGATACAGGACAGGAAACATTTGTAAGAATTGAATGAATTCCACTACAAAGACAATTTGAGAAATATATAAATATAAAAAGGAGAAAGAGAGCATGCTATCTCCATTGATTTTACAATGCCATACTATTACAAATTCTTTAGTCGGTTCTTTTTTAAAAAAAAAAAAACAAGAGGAGCAAACTTTTTATTGATGAGATGAAAATGAAAGAAATGTTCAAAGAGATACAAACTATAAAAGGAGTGAAAAGGCCAAAAAAAAAAATATATAAGAAAAAATTAAAGAGGATAAATGAAAGCATTCCAATTGTTACAAATATCACTAAGAGAATAAGATGCAAAAGACTAGGAAAGAGAACACCAGAGAGATGCTTTGAAAGTAGCAATGTTGAAACATTCCAACCAAGGCTTGCTTTTGTCTTCAAAAATCCTTTGATTGCGTTCGAATCATAATTTTGAAAAAATGGCCTTCATTGCATCATTAATCCATAAAAGACGATGGCAGGGGTAATAAAAGTCCCAAAAGTAAATGGGAGAAAATCCTCGTTTAGTCATTTTAACTAGGGTGTAAGTTTCACAAGGCTCCTTCGAAACAAGAAGTAATTCCTAAATTTTTAATAAAATCAGGGTATGATCCCCCAAACCTCCATGAGAGTAAATTCAACTCTTTGAGGATGTAAAAGGAACTAAAGTAATTCCTGCTTTCTTGAAGAAAGAAGTAGGGGAGGATAACTTCTTGGAAACAGGGGATTTGTTTATAACTTGCCCTAGAGTGAAACACACCTTGTTGTTCTGCTTCTTTGAGAAAGAGACTTCAAGAAAGAGATTATTAAGATCTTCACAATAAGAAAGCCCATCCAATTCGGAGATAAATCTTGAGAAGTAATTCCTAAATCTTTAATAAAATCAGGGGGTTATCTTTGGCAATCCCTTGAGCAGGTGGGCAAATTTGAGGGAAAATATAGGGAGGGATAGATGGATTTGAAGGATTAATTGCTCAATCAATGTTGTGGGCCCCATAAGAAATAAATACATTCAATAAATCTGTTTTTGGAGATAAAATAGCCTTTTCGAATTCAGAAACAATTTCATTTTCTCCATTGAGAATGCTGGAATCACAGCCCCTAAATCTTGAGCATTTATATCCACATAAATAAGAGATAAATTAGGGTTGGTCGTTGTCGTATCGAGAAGAGGAGAATTTAAAAGGGGAACAGCCATCAGTAATTCATCATTAAATGCGCCATTTGGATCTCCTAGTTTTAAATTTTCCAAGGAAACCTCCAGAGTAACAGAAATTGACTATTCATCTTCCATTTCTCTGCATCAATTCTGTTCTTGATAAAACGAGGATCAATTTCTAGTAAACTCTAGGATCTTCTCTAGCTATCTCCGTCTAAGTCTTCAGCCTCTTTCATCTGGTTTTTCAAGCGTAAGACATAAGACAGTATTATTTTGGCTCTTCTTCAAGATTTGTTCTTAATGGAAGTCAAAAGTTGGAAACAATTTATTTTGCATATGGGTGGAAAATGGTTTATGCTACATTGAAGACGTGGAAAGGAAGAGTCTGATTTCTTTGCAATTCTCTCAGCTTTCATGGTTTTAAAAAAGTATTATTGATATTCTTCCAAGTCCAGCTCACAAATACCTTTTAAAGCAAGATCGGGATGCATTTGGCACTAAGAGAATTCAGAAATTTCGATCCTATGCCGGTTGGTTTCTGGAATGCATGATATCTACTTCTGGAAGGAGGAAAGGTGTGATTATTCTTGAGCTCTTCAACAAGAAAGGTTGGGTCTTATTCTGAGAAATGTTGTATGATTTTGGAAACAAGTTGATCGTGAAAAATGTTTTGGATAACAAGATAATGTCCCCTCGATCCTCTTATGTAGAATCTTGAAGGTGAATGTTGCCCCTAGTGATAAAGTTGTTGATTCACTGCCATTTCAAGAGATTCTTTGTTCTAATAATGATTGGGTGCACAAATCTCAAGATGTCATGAAAAATAACTGGGATAAGTTGTTAGTTGTTAGTCGTCTTTGTGCTCACGATGATTGGAAAGATATCTCACATTCTTTAAAGGAAAATGTCTCTTCGCATTATCTTATTAACCATTTCTTTGATGATAAAGCTTTGCTGAAAATTGATGAAGGCGGAGTTTTAAATAACTTTGTGGTATATCGTAAGTGGAGGAGAATAGGAAATTTTCATTTGAAAATTGAGAAATGGGATTTTGCAAAGCACAGTAGGAAAGAGGTGATAACAAGCTATGGAGGTTGGATTCGCATTTCTGATTTACCTTTGAAATTTTGGAATTTGCAATGTTTTGAAGCCTTAGGTTATTATTTTGGTGGTTTTTTAAGTTGTTCTTCTTAGACGTTCAAATATGTTAAACTGAAAGGATGTTGTGATTCGGGTAAATCCTAATTTTTGCGGGTTTCTACCCATTTGTGTTCCTATTGCGGATCCTATTCTTGGTAACTTCCCAACAAGAATTTCAGATGTTTATTCATCGGCTATACCTTTGTAATTTTCCGTGGTGAAAGATGCAAGGAAAGGATTTTTTTTCAGCAAATTTGATCCTTCAAATTTTTCCAATAGGGTTACCTTAGAAAGAACAATAGCAGTTCTTGAAGATGAACAGCCCATCTTGGTTTTTCTTCTTTTGAAGAAACGGTTCAGAATCCAGATGGGGAAGTTGAAGGGTCACCAAAGAACAATAGCATTTCGTATGTGAGATATCTTTCACCATGCAAAATTCAAGCGTCAGTTGGGAAGGCCAAGAATCGGATTGCTCTTCTTCTATTTATTTTCCCATCTTTGTGGTATTTTATTCAAGTATTCAAATGGAGCCCTCCGCTAATTCTTCTGATCCTCTCATGCTATGGATTGTTCACTTTGACTCAAGTTTAGAATCAATTGAAAAAGAGATGGTTCTCTTGAAAGTTGCTCACTTCAAGAGGCAAATTCAAATCCTTAAAGAATACGCAGTTAGCCATTGTCCTTAAAAAGCACAATCACAAGTTAGATGAAGCTGCTCAGCAAGATCTTGACGTTAGCACAACCGATTTGTCTTGAATGAATTGGGTTTTAGATATTTTTATTCACATTCTTCATCATTTACTTTCTTTGGCGTTTACTTAAATCAGGGAATTTTCAATGGTGGCCTTCCCCATTTCGTTTCTTTAATTCTTGGTTGAAAAAATCTGAATGTGTCTCTCTTGTTAAAAATGCTTTGCAAGGTGATTCCTCGTATGGATGGGCTGGTTCTGTTATTAATAATAAACTTCCGGGTTTGAAATCAGTTATTAGTCAATGGAATGTTCATAATGAAGCAAAGAAGAAGGAACTGGAAAGACATTTTCTTTCCGAAATTGCCTTATTAGACTCAAGTTTAACTTCCGAAGATATTCTTCTCAGATCTTCTTTTCGAAAGAACTTGCTTACTATTTATATTTCAAAGGAGAGAAATCTTATTCAAAAAAGTAAGATCCATTGGCTCAAACAAGAACACCCCTTCCTGATCCCTACTCCTATAATCCTCAATAGTTTCATTTGTGATTAACACCTAATCCAGAATCTGTCTCCCTTCAACAAAAGCCTCTTGGAAGGAAGAAATAGTACTAGGAAGAACTTTCCTTAATTAGTATAGGGAGCACAAACATTCTTTTAGTCAACTGGAAGAAATTTTTGCAACCTCCTTTGACTTGGAGCTTGGCTTCCCTACCCTACCTGTAAAATTGTTCCTCATCTAACAGCAGATCTATAAAGAGAGAAATAGGGCTTTATTCAAACAAAATAAGAAGAAAGAACATTTGTGAAATTTAATGACAAAAATAGAACATAGACTGACACAAAAAAATGTAAAATCCAATGGCTAATAGAGGGTGATGGCGATTAAGATTAAAGATTCCATGAAGTCCAGCCATTGTAGGATTAAAAATAAAACTCTTGCTTTATCATCTTACTTCGTAACTTTTCACTAATTTAATGGAAAGTTTTTATTCTTTTTTTAGAAAATAATACTTTTTTCTATTAATTTAGTTAGAGGGAGATTCTCAAAGTAGTGAGATTAAGGTAGAGGAAAGGACAAAATCTTCTTAATTTTACATTCGATTAAAATGGAAGCAGTTGTAATGGATGGAAGATGCTATTGTTAGTTTAGGGTTTTAGGTTTGTTTATATATATAGTTCTGAAGGGAGTAGCACCTTGCTACTTTGTAGGTCTATTCCTACAAAAATGTCTTAGAATGTACTGTACTACCATAGGAGACTGTAGGGGCGCAGCTAGGGGTGACTAAACCCTCTCGACTTCATGCTGCAGTTTTCATTGCTTTCTTCCTTTTCTATGCTTTGTAAGCCAGCACATGGTTGCTAGCTTTGCTAGGGCGATGCTTTTAAACTGCTTTCTCCAACTCTTAAAAAAATAAAAATAATAAAAAAAGTTTCTCCAACCACATTTTATTAAAACCATTTTCAAACAAATGTGGGTGGAGGTTCCAAGATAACCCTTTGTGCCATCGGCTATGCCTTGCCTGCTTTTGTTTGCAAGTGCCGCGCCGAATCATCGAGACTCGCTATAGTGAAATTGTGACACCAGGCTTGCTACAAGCACGAGATTAAAGAATTTCTAAAACACCCAATACTCAAAAATGAAAATAGTGTAATATTGATAAACCCTAAAAAGAATTTTAGACGGAAATGTTCAAAAACTATTAACTGCAAAACAGAACTGCACGCAGCTTCATACTAACTGTAAGCTTCAGCGAGGGCTATACTATAAGAAAGCACAACTTACAAATATGAAATCCGGGAGCGATCTAATAGGGCTGGAGCGCTCCACAGTTGAAAGAGGCTCGACCCTGAGATGGCCGCTGTGGCCGGAGAAACCGATACGAAATGATAGCTCCTTTGTTGCTACAATTGGATCCATTTGATATCACGAGTTCTGCCACCGGACTTCCGTTCTCTTCTGGGCTCTGAATTTCCACGCCCGATTTTGACGGAATTTGATTCTGCCGATTTTGGCGGGTTTTAGAGTAGGAAGCATAAAAGTATCAAGCCGAGTGAGCGGGACACTCCGTCTCCGTGGTACGGCTATGGTATGTAGGGTAAGATGACAGTATCCAATAAGTCCAACAACCCAATGTTGTATTAAAAAAATAAATAAATAAATAAATGAGAATTATCACAAACCCTAACCATTTTAAGTTCTCTACTCATGGCCCTCGCTTCCGTTGACCGCCACTACTTCCTCTCGTCGCTGCTCTTCGCGCCTCAACCTCTTCTCGTTGCAGCTGCCTTAAACCAGGGACAGGCTCCCAAATTTCCGCCCTCATCCTCGCTTCCAAATGGCGGGGATGGGGAGTACATCATCATCCCCATCTCGCCTTGTTGTCATCCTAGGTACTGCAGTTACTTAGCGATAATATTTTTTTACTTCCCATCAATCAAAATTTGAGAAAAATATTAGGTAATTTGATGAAATATCTAGAATAGTTTTTCTCTTTTGGAGTCTGCCCGTTTTCTCAAAATAATTTTTTTTAACCTGGAGTTCACATGTCCTTTTACCATTTTTTCTCCACTTGCAAAACTCACATAACTTACTTTTTTTCTAATACTTTCTATCACCTGCTACTCTCTCTCTCGTGTCCACAACTTCGATATACTTTTTAAATTTCTTTTTTTCTGGACTAAGTTTTATTTGGATTAATACATTTTTAACATGCCCTGGTGGACCAGACAGTATATTTTATGAATGCGACCACTTAATCCGATGCGATGGATATTGTCAATTTGATATCATTGCGAGATTGTATGTTTACTATTAAGCCAACGTCCTTGCATCCTTTAGTATGACATTTATGCACTCTGTAATTTTGGTTGTCATGTAGTCGTAACGCTTATCAATTTGATAAGCATGTGCCCATCGCTTAATATCGACCTCTTGTTAATCTTAGAATAAGAGTTAATTTAGTCTCAAGTTGTATGTGAATGTAGTGAAAAAGTCCCTAATGGGATGTTTGGGGGTGAGAGTTAGGCTTATGATGGGTTTGATATCCTAAGCCAAACTCATGTTTCGAGTGAGGCATTGTTAAGTTGGCCCCAGCTCACCCCAACACCCATAGGCTTTCCAATTGGGTTCCACTTAACTTCAAATTTTTCTCTTTTCTTTTTCTATTTTTTTTCTCTCTCTTCTCTCCTCTTCTACCTTTAATTTCAATTAATTTTTTAAGATTATTAAGTTTGAAATAATTATAAAAATTAAAAAAAATGACAATTAAAATTTCCTAATAAAAAAGTTAGCTTCCATATATAAATTTATGTTTTAAAAATTACAAATTATATAAAAAAAATGTTAGATGCAATATTATTTATTAAATTAATATTATAATATAAACTCAAAAATTATTATTATAATATAAATTATTCTACTGTATAATATATTTTTTAATTACAAGAATATTTTATTTCTATAAAATTATAAAATTTTGAGTTTATATTATTTTGATTTTGATTTCTATGACATTTATTTTATTTTATAAAATTTGTACAAACATTGTACACTCATTTTATTTTAACATATGTTTTTTTTAAATTGAAAAATATATTTTAATATATAACTTATAACTAATTTAATATGATTTATTTAACTTTATTTAGTATCGATTTTATGATTTCTTCTTTTTTAAATCTTTCTAAGAAACCTTAGCCATGTTGTAAAATAAGTATATAGAAATTTAAAACTGAACTTTTATTTAAAAATTTTTTTTAAGATTTGAAGAACATTTTTTATTTATGTGATTTATTTTAATTTTAAAATATAAATGTCATTTTAATACTAATAAATGTAATAAACATATTCAAATATAAACTATTATTTTATTAAGTGTATATTTGAAATTCTAAAATTATATGAAGGATAAATGAATCTAAAAATAATTCTCAATTATCTCGTTAGTTTATTTTAGTATGGTTTAAAAAAATTATATAATTGATTATTAAATAGTACTAACATTATTGAAATTATAATTGAATAGTAGGGGTAAAATTATTTAATAAAAAAATCTTCAGCGTCTTACCTTTTAATATAATAATGATTAGAAATTGTAATATGAACTATGATATATATACAATTTTTTTGTAGAATTAAGAAATATCGCATAATATATTAATTTGAGCTTTATTTAATTAAAATTTTATAATAAGAAAATATTTTATTATGATCCAATATTAATCTTTTGTCGATCCCTTTCTATGTTTCATGACTACAAGACATCTTTGTTTTTAATCATTAAATATTTCTATCGAACCTATGATATTAATGTTAAACTTTGCTTCAAATTATTGTGAATGATTTGATTTAATTTTAATTTGCATGGTGATCTAAGAAGAAAAGCAAAAAAGCAAAATTAAAAAAAAATTAAAAATAAGATTGGAAAACACGTAGATGAAAAAATATTAAATTTAAAATGGTTGGATTAATAGCCTCCAACAAAATTGTTTAAAAATTTAACTAGAACAGTTCACTAAACAACAGGGAAAAAACATTTATAAATTAAATCTGGTTACTCAAACCCAAGTTACACAATCTTGCACCCCCAACACAAGTCACATAAATCCATACTACACGAACTTGCACCCGAAACACAGCTTACACAAATCCAAACAACTCAATCCCCTCAGGTTTACCCCCCAGGCTGCACATTCTCAAGCTTAAGATGTCGAACCTATGCCCCAAAAGCCCCCTAAGTACTTGTGATTGATCTAGAGTGTATGTGCATTTACTTGACTTGTGTAATAAGAGTGGATGAATGTAGCAGCAGTACTTATGATCTAGTATTTCTATGTTGCAGCAGTAAAAGTGGATGAATGTTGTAGCATTTGTGAGCTGAAGCAATGAAAGTCGTGAGCTAACAACTCATTAATTAAGCTGGCATTGACCACATGACTTGTAGAGAAGACTCGAAGGAACAACTGCCACGTGAAAATAGGTGTCATTTCAGCCTAATATCATTGCCACATGGAAAAGTGAGCTTGGCCAACAAGAAAGAGATGGAATAGCCTCCAGATACAGACAAGGAATAAGAATACAGACAAGTTTTTATTCTCTTTGGCAAAAAAAGAAAAGGACACAAGGCAGGAAGACAAAGTGAAGACCTCGAGGAGCCATTTTTAGAAAGATTTAGGCCCAAGACTCCCTCTCTTCTTCCCATCCACTCATCTTCTTTCTTTCTTTGTCATTTTCTTTTATGTAGCTTAAGTTTAATAACTATTGTAATTTTGTTTAAGTGTTCTTTAGTTTTTGAATGATTTTGGTTAGCATTTTAGTAGTATTTTGTATTTTCCCCTTAAACATGAACTAACTAGCTTAAGGTGAGGATTAAGGGTATGTGTTTTTCGAATGTTGTAAGAACTTTTGCAGCCCCTTTTGTTGTTGTTTACTTTTTTTTAATGAAGTTTAATTTCATCTTAGTGTTAATCTTGGCTTCCTTTACACTTTGTTCGCTAGTTTTATCTTGGGAAGGAAAAGAACTTAGCTAGTCTCTTAGCAAACCATTAGCATGATTTATTTATTTAATTAGTGAGAGAATTAGGAATAATCTCTTCATAATGCACACAATGAGCATTGATCAATGAGTGTACTAGAGGAAATGGGAATGGAATCTAGTTGTTGCCCTTCGAAAAAAGTCTTAACCAAGCTTTTACTTCATCCCTTAAAGAATAAGGAAATAAAGATAAATGTAGGGCGTCTTTAGAAACTCCTTGAATTACAAATGAGTCACATACTACCAAGAAATTCTTTAAGTGTAAGTGTGGATCTTCTGCAAGTAAACCCTGGAATTGACCTATGGTCTGCAACATCTGAAACAACACATGCTTCATCTCAAAATTTGCGGCTTGAATATTTGGTCTAACAATCCCTGGATTTAGTTCCTCGAACATAGAAACTGCATAATCTCTAATGGCTCTTTCCCTATTATTGACTAGAATAACATAATTTTCAACCTGATTCACTAGTCTAATTTGCTCGATTTCTTAATTAAAAATCTTTGTTATTTGACAAATAAAAAAGAAACAAAAATATTTTTTTTAAGTTTCATTCCTCTAAAATATTATGTAAATTCAATATCTTGTATTATCCATGTACATACTCTCCAGATTGTACCAAATACATATTTTATCTGTAAAAGAAGCAATAAGAGAAGATATCAAAATTAAATAAATTGAAGTAGCAGCAATTCCAACCACGAAGTCTAAATTATTGGAGTCAAAGACAATGTATTTTATGCTCTGTTAAGTGCATGTGTTCGCTAATAGTTGGATGTTCATGGTAGGATTTGACGAGTAAGTCCGAAGAACTCAGCAATACGCCTATTAGTCATGCGCTGAGAAAAATACGTAGCCGACGACATCAATAATGAAGACCACTAGAAGATAAGGTTGCTCCAACTAATTCAGTTTTGAAAGAATCTTCGACAACTTACCGACCGAAGTTACTTTTTACTGTTCACCTTTTTTACTTTTATAAACTTATTTGTCGTTTTGTAATAACTTCTTATTGTTTACTTTTTGAATTTTTCAATAAGGTATTTAACATTTTGTAATAATTTCATTCCAAAAAGTTAGGTTGTAAGAATTGCACGTTTAAATTATTTGTTTTGCAGTTTTGTAAAAATCAAAGATTTGATCTTATCTATAAAAGATTTGATCTTATCTCTTAGGTTTAGATTTTATGAACTCTTATTCTTATATATAGAAGATAATGTAAGCAAAAAGACAGAACTCAACCTGTGAGCTTCGCATGCAATAGAAAATACTAGCCTTTTAGGTTGTAAAGATTCAACCAGATCAATGGTATCAGAGCCAAGTTAAAGGTGAATTCAGTGTTAAAAAAAAGTATTAAAAATCTTTGTTATTTGTCAAATAATAAAGATTTTTAATACTCTTTTTTTCAATAGTCTCTATGCGAAGGCTGAGTTTTTTTATGTCACCTCATCATCTTGATTATGAAAAGGATTGTTATCCTATCAACATATGTTCTACGTATCTAGGAATGGGTTATATTCATCTTCTTCTTCGTTAGCATTTGGTGCTGGTTGGGTTGAAGGGTCTACTCTATCATTGTCTGAAGATGTACTCTTTTCAGAGATAGCTGCCTCGAGGATTTATTGAAATTCGACATCGGTTGTTGTTTGAGCCAATCTTGCAAGGAATTTACTCTTTGTATTGAGAAATTCTGCATTCTTTTATAGATCTTGCATGTATCCATTGTCTGCAAACCAAGCTTTTACAGCTTTGAGATCATCCTGGTCTCTTGAAGCATTTTGCCACCACTTTATTTTGATGACTTTAACCAGTCTCTTATATTGAGACTTGGCTTCGATTTTAAAATTCCAGCTCATGATCCAAGGGAATTGGAAATATAAGCAAAATCTCATGGATGAGTGGAAGAGAGTTTTAAAGATAGTCCTACAGAAATAAAAATAGGACCCTTGAAGAGGGATTGGAAGGATTTGTCTATGAGACCAAAGGTTATCCACCATTCAATGAACCACAATGGGAAGTGAGCCTTCTGAGCGTTGGGGAAAAATGAACGAACCATGAATGGTCTTTTGGTGTATGCTAGAACACTAAATGTCAAGCTCTGACATAATTTTTGTAACTGTATGTGTTTGGAAGGAAATTTTTTGAAAATGTTTTTTCAGTGAAAAGATTTTGATTCCACTAAGTAGAGTTCATTACTTTGAGAATTTTAAATTTTGAATAGGCGACTCTAGATGAATTAGTTTTATCTGGGATATGAGTGATTTCAGCCGACTTAGTGTCAACTGAACTCATAAAAGATTCTGATTTTGTTTGGGTTTTTTTGGAAGAAACCAAAAATTGGGAGGAAATATTTTTGTAACGGTTTCCAAAAGACTTACTGATTCGAATTCTAGTTCAACGACTTGGTTATGAACCAATCCTGGTTTTTCCACATAGGTTGTGACTTCTGGTCTTGATTGGAAACGACGCTCTGGCTGCACGGCAATTGAATAGGTTGTCGGAGTGACCGGTCTAGGAGACGACGCTACTTGGGTTGGAGAGGCTGAAGGCCTCAACTGGACAAGACCGCCTGAAGGGAATATCAATGAGGCAAATGGCCTCGATGGAGTAGGAGACTTCGTAATTCGTATGCCAAAAGAACGAGTCCGTGGACGATTTGGGGTGATGAACTCTAAGTCCATCTCATAACTGTCACTACTCATTGCCTGAGGCGACGGTTTGGAGGCTGAAGAGGATGCAAGCGATTTGCCTCTACCTCTTCCTCTATTTTGGTTTTGGTCTGTCATTTCTTTTTCTCTCTTCAGCTTTCTTTTAAAGATCTCAGCTAGACTTGCCCATGTCTTCATTCATTTGGAAGAAGGAGGAGGAGTAGTAGAGAGGAACTCTCGGGATAGATAATCGGCTAAGGGGTTTCGTATCCCTTTTACAGGAAAAACCTCAAAGTCGAAACAAGATAATATTGCTTGCCACCTGGCAAAGATTTGTTTGGAGACTAGATTTTCTACATCTTTATGTCAAACAAATTTAGATGCTTTTGACTTGGTCTTAATGGTGAATCTTTTGTTGATAAGATCACCTTTGAATTTTTGTACACAAGTTACTATTGCTAGTAATTCTTCTTTTATTGTGGAATAATTACTCTGAGCATTATTCCATACTCCACTATGGTAGCGAACCATTTGTTCTTTTTCATTTATTTTTTGTTTTAGTATCCCTTCATATCCTACGTCAGATGCATTTGTCTCTACAATGAGCTCAGCTGCTGGGTTCAATAGATTGAGGCATGGAAGGATTTTAACTAAAGTTTTAATTTTTGGATAGATCGAGTATGCTCTTCGACCCAAGGTTTTGGATTTTTCTTAAGCTGTTAGAACAGTGGTTTGCAAATGGGCATGAGATTCTGTATGAAATTTGACACATAGTTTAGACCCAAAAACCTTTGTAATTGGGTTTTGTCTATTATCCTATTTGGAAATTTTGAAACAAATTTTATAGATCTTTGAATGGGCTTTATTGATCCCAAATGGATCTCAAAACCTAAAAATCAGATTTTTGTTTGAAATAGTTTAATTTTTGGTAAAGATATAACTAAACCATTTTCTTTGATTATCTTAATAAAGATATTCAAATGTTTGAAATGTTGGTCAATATTATCAGAAAATATCAAAATATCGTCGATGTATACGATAGAAAAATCTTGATAGTTATTGAAAATATTGTTCATAATTTTTTGAAATTCGGAAAGGGCATTTTTTTTAATCTGAACGACATCACATTCCACTCATATTGTCCGAATGGAACATTAAATGCAGTTTTGTACTTATCTTTTTCAGAAATTTGAATTTGCCAAAATCCGAATTTTAAATCGAATTTTGAAAATACTTTTTGCAGTTGAAATACACTTTATTAAATCAGGTTTATGAGGTATAGGATACCGTATCCATTGTAAAACTTTGTTTAGGGGTTTGTAGTTTATTACTAACTTGGGTCTACCACGCTCCTTTTCTGTTGCGTTGTTTACATAGAAAGCTGCACATGACCATGGGCTTTTTGGATGGTCTTATCAGCTTCTTACTTAGTAATTCTTTAATCTCTTTTTTACAGTGCTGCATTATTTCTGCATTCATCTGAATTGATCTTGCCTTTGTTGGAATTGCTTGTTCTGCAAAATCTTTAACATATGGAAGATCAACTATATGTTGTCTTCTTTGCCATGTGTTGAGATTCAATTTCGTCTTCTTCTAGCTCCTTGTTAGGAGCAAACTTTGATTTCGTTTTTTGAAGGAATTTAGCCATCTTTAACTAACTTAAACTTTCATTCTCTTTCTCAAAATACTTTAAAAACTTAGACTACTGATCTTAGTTTTTCAAATTCAGATCCACACAAAAGAAACCAAGACCTATTTAACTAAGACGGATTACACGATATCTTCGGACTTACTTGCTCACTTGGCTGCCGTGAACAGCAACTTAGTCGGACGAATAGGCGACTTTGTATTGAAATGATCTTGAAACTGTAAAATCAACAGTATAAATTTGTATGGTACTTTGGTCTAAAAACAAAAGAAAACAAAAGATAAAATAAAGTAGTATAGATATCTCTTCTCCCCTAAAAAAGAAAATGAAATCAGATTGGAAATTGTTTAGTTGAAGAAGAAAGAGTAGAAGAGGTTAAAAATTTGAACAACTCTGACTAGAGTAGAAGAAGAAAGGACCCAAATGTATACAAATCTCTTTGCTTAGACATTGCAGAGAGAAGGACTGAATTTAGAAGATGGATCCCACAAGCTGAGCCTAGTGTACAAAATCACCTATCGACTGATGATGTCTAGCGTCGGATCTCGCGCCCTGATGAGCTCACCCAAAGGAAAAACTATCATGTTTGAAGCAAACATTCATTCAACAGTCAAAATTCCTAGGATGATCACCTGGGATGAAGTTACCAAGAATCCAGACTGGACCATAGAGAGGGCGCTCACTCCTCCACCAAAGAAAGCTACCCAGCTGTCGCAGATAATTGAATATCCTGATGGCAAGGTAACGATTAAATTTGAAGAAGAATCATCTAGCTCTGCTAAAGTAAAAGAGAATGTTAGTTTAAAAAATGCTTTAAATGAGTTTATGAATTCTAGACCGAGTACTTCTGGCTTAAGGGAATCGTCTGCTGGTCCTTTCATACCTAGGTCTGAATCTCTTAAGGTCCAAGCAGTAGGTCTGTGTCAAGAAATACGTGATATATACTACGAAGGTGAAAGAAGAAGGTCTCCAATTCAGACAGAGATGGAAATAGAATCAGTTGCTAGAGATAGACTAAATGTCACTTCTAGTTTCCAAATTAATCATGAATTCTTGCATAAAGACTTCAATTCGAAAGAAAATAGATCTCAAAGGAAAAAGTTTAATGAGAAATACTTAGAGATTGAAAGAACATACATAAGAAGGATGTACTTCTCCTATCTTATAGAAAGAAGAGAAAATATCCCATTCTTTCTTTGGTTTAGGGAGTTTGAAAAGATTCAAACTCTAGAAGAAAACCCAATTTGGAAAACAAGAGAAAGGGGATATATCCAGTCTTCTCAACCTCCGTTAGAAGAAGTAGAATTTGAAAATTACTACGGAGACAAAATCACTGCTAAACCATTTCAGCAAATAAAAAAAAAATGAAGCTAAACCACCAATCAATAAAGAAATTAAGAGTATTCAACTGCAGAATAACTTCTCCAATAAGATGTGATTCGGCATAGCCAAGCAAGTCAAAAAGATCGACAAAAGGATTAAATTTTAGAAGAAAAATCTGCTAAGGGAAAGAATCGTCCAGAATCCCATTAATAAAACCCATAACGGATATACCATCTCTTGAGTCTAAAGAAGAATAAACTATAAGAGAACTGATAAATAAGTTATCTAAGCTTAGTACAGAAGAAGCATCAAGTAGTAAGAATCAAGAAACAATAAATGTTCTTGAAAATGAATTAGAATCTTTAATTCAAAAAGGGAAAACCCTTGAAATAGAATAATTTGATCAAGAACAACAAGTCTAGAGAATGAGATTTCCTGGCAAAAAGTACAACTACTATAACAGGCCATCCTTTCCGAATCTAGGATATGAGGAAAGGAATGAATTTGCTAAAACTTCTTATGATGGAACTTCCATCTATGAATGGAATCTAGATGGAATGTCTGAGCATTTTATTTCAACAATGCTCAATGAAAAGATTATGGCTTACCAAGCCTACAAACAAAGGGAAAAAACCGAACAAGAGATATTCAAATTGCTGGTTGCACATTTTACTAGAAATTTGAAAAATTGGTGGGAGAATGGCATAGGAGAAGATGCCAAATTAGCAGCTCTTAACCATACAACTACCATTAAGAAAAAACAAGTAATCCAAAAAAACCATAAAGGTTGAATGACTCGATAGAATCATTGAGGTCGAAACAGAAATTGAAGAAGTGGTTCTTGAAATCGTGCACAGATTAATTTACTGACTCACTTATGCCTGGATTGGTCAGCCTTCAGATTATCAAGAAAGGGCTAAAAAAATTCTAAAATCTTTAAAATGTCCAAACATGGGAGACTTCAAATGGTATAAAGACATGTTTA
>JAOANK020000015.1:924866-936296 GCA_026257165.2 Telfairia occidentalis
CCAGCCCCAATCTCTACCACAACCTCAACCACTAACTCAGCTACATGGACAGTCTCAATCACATATGTATGTCCAAACACATGTGGTTGGTCAATCTCAGAACCAGGGGCAAGTCAACCCACCACAGCAGCAGCTATATCATGCTGTAGCCCCACATTCTCAAATCCAGCCGCAGGGTCATCCACCAATACATGGTCAAGCACAACCTCAACCTCAACCTCAGACATTTCCTCCAGTTCAGCCCACCTCACAGCAACTTGTGCATATGCCTCAATATCAGCAGCCTCATTCCCAGATGCCACATTCCCAGACCCAAATTCAGCAACAGGTCCATCCACCTCACCATCCACCTCACCATTCTGTTTCTCAGCCACCACCCCATTCACAAGCCCTGGCTCAACACCATTCTCAGATTCCTAACCCACAGATGAATCAATCTCTATCAATGACGCCTAATGCTCATACGCAGACTCCACCAACGTATGGTGCAACGGGCTATCATTCTTATCCTCAGCCACAACATCACCAGAAAATGCAGTTGGGAGTTCCTCAAAATGTCCTACCGACGCATCCACAAGGTGGGGCTCACCATCAATCCCAACCACAAGTTCAAATGCAGTCTCAATTACCACAACCACCTCCTATCCGCCCACCCCAACCTTCTTTGTACCAAAACCAGCAACCGCCACCAATATTGCCTTCACCCAATCAGGTACAGAATGTTTCTGCAGCACAGCAACTACACATATCCTCCCAAGCCCAACAACCTGGAGGCCCTGGACAGCCAGCCAACCAGCGTCCTGTTATGCAGCTAGTGCAACAATCTGCATCCCAGCAAGTAGTGCATCAACAACCGCATTTTGGACAGCAAGGGCAGTTTATACAGCAACAGTTACAAATGACAAACCAAATGCGTCCACAGGGACCTCCAAACTCATTGCCACAACATGGGCATGGCTATGCGCACTTGCAACACAATATCAATTTACCACATAACATGCAACATAATCCCTCTCAAAACTCCGAAGGAAGGCCTTTAGTGCCTAACCAAGGAGTTCAATCTATTCCTTATTCACAATCTATGGTTGGTGTTCCTGTGAGGCCAATACAACCTGGGGCTAACCAACCAACTATTAAACATGGACATACATTTGGTAATATTAATAACCAGGTACAGTTGCCAGATGGTTTTGGTGAACGCAAATTGGAAAAAAGCTTGGATGGACGAGAGAGTGGATTATCTTCTCAGAAGGATGCCAAAAGAGCTGGGAATCATTTGGGTGTGTCATCTAATTTGGGGGCAGGTTCTGGTGAGTTGAAGACTGAAAATCCTGAAGCTAATTTGAAGGTGCCCGATGACAAAGGTAGATATAATATTGGGGATAAATCTATTCAGGCTGATGCCGAAAGTACTCCACAAAATGGGGTAATGGACTCTAATTTGCTTGTAGGTGACGGTGGTAAGACCAAACAGGTTGAGGTAAAGGCAGAGGCAGCAGAAAGTACTTTTGATCATTCGAGTAATGATAAGTTGGGAGAAGTCAAGGTTCAGGACCAGGAAGATCTTAGCACTGAACCTAAGAAAATGGATGATCTTGTCATTGAGAATAAAGGAAATCAGGAAGGTTTCCTTCAGAAGCTTTCATCACACGATGCTGAACTATGCAAAGATCAAAGCAAGAGGATGCAGAATGACGCCAATGGGACTCCACACCCTTCTGGTGCAGATGAAGGTCCACAAGCTGTCAGTATTACATCATCTTTAATCCTTAGTAGTCTTGACAATACAAAACCGAAACTATTGCATCAAGATGGCTATCAAGATAAAAATCTGTCGCAAACTGGGGGTACACAAAGTGGCGCACCACAGCCTTCTCATTCAGCTTCTCTAGTTGGTCATACTAGACATCAGACGACACCGAGTAATTATGTGTCATCTGCACTTCAACAAGGTGCGACAGGACCTTTGTTTCAGGCACCTCCTCCAGGACCCTTCCATCAGGCACAGGTTTCTAACAATCCGTCCATGCAAGTTAGGCCACGGGCTCCTGGCTTGGTAGCTCATCCTGGAAAACCTTTTTATCCATCTGAACCGTTCCTTCCGAGTGGCATTCCAGAACCTGGTTCTACTCCATCCTTTGGTAGAGGGCCGGGTCACTATGGTCCTCAGCAAGCTTTGGAACAATCCGTTGGTCCTCAAGCATCCTATAGTCTAAGCCAAGCACCTGCTTCTCAAGGTGTTTCAAAGATGTCCCTAGGTGATCCTGTTGGAGCACACTTCCGTGCAAAGCTTCCTGGGGCTTTTGATTCAAGGGGACTGCTGCATGGTCCTGAAGCTCAAATTGGTGTTCAACGCCCCATTCATCCCTTGGAAGCTGAGATATTTTCAAATCAAAGGCCGAGACCTGATTCCCATCTTCCTCGGACCATGGAACATCATCCACCACATCTCCCTGGGATTCCTCCTAATGTGTTGACTTTGAATGGTGCCCCGGGTCCTGACTCCTCTTCCAAACTTGAGTTGAGGGATGAAAGGTTCAAGCTTATGCATGAGGAACAGTTGAATCCCTTCCCGCTAGATACAGCTCGACGTCCTATTAATCAGACAGATGCTGAAGATGTTCTTAGGCAATTTCCCAGGCCTTCTCATTTGGATTCTGATCGTGCCCAGAGAATTGGAAATTACTCTTTGAGACACTTTGACAGGGGAGTGCATGGGCAAAATTATGATACTGGTTTAACCATTGATGGTGCTGCTGCTTCAAGAATCTTGCCTCCTCGTCATTTGGGTGGTGCATTACATCCTACAGATGCTGAGAGACCGATTCGGTTTTATGAGGATTCTATTGGGCAAGCAGACCGATCTCGTGGCCATTCTGATTTCCCTATGCCAGGAAGTTATGGTCGGCGTTTTGTAGATGGATTTGCTCCGAGAAGTCCTCTTCATGAATATCATGGACGTGGGTTTGGAGGTCATCCTGGCTTTCTGGGTGTAGATGAAATTGATGGTCAAGACTTTCCTCCTCATTTTGGTGACCCACTTTCGTTCCGTGAGTCTAGATTTCCTATTTTCCGTAGTCATCTGCAAAGAGGTGAATTTGAGGGTCCTGGTAATCTTAGGATGAGTGAACATGTGAGAGCTGATGATTTAATTGGACAAGATAGACATTTTGGTCCTCGAAGCTTGCCTGGGCATTTACATTTGGGTGAGTCAATTGCTTTTGGTTCACATCCTGGCCATTCTCGATTAGGAGATTTGTCTGTGCTTGGTAACTTTGAGCCATTTGGTGGAGGACATTGGCCAAATCATCCACGACTTGGTGAACCTGGGTTTAGAAGCAGTTTTTCTCGTCAGGGGCTTGCAGATGATGGTAGATTTTTTGCAGTTAAGTTTCAATGTCCAAATTTATACATATTTATTATTTCTTCCTGCATTTCTATTTCTATCCTTTGTTTCTGAATTATGAAAATTTTCAGGGTGACGTTGAATCTCTTGATAACTCAAGGAAGAGGAAACCAACCAGCATGGGTTGGTGTAGGATTTGTAAATTTGATTGTGAAACAGTTGAAGGCTTGGAGCTTCATTCTCAAACAAGAGAGCACCAGAAGATGGCTATAGATATGGTGCAGAGCATCAAACAAAATGCAAAGAAACATAAAGTGTAAATATGGCATCCTATTGTTATATTGTTGCTGTCTTGCTCTTTTGAGTTTATGTTAATTATGATTTGGTGTATGTTACTTTCTCGTAGAACTCCAAATGATCATTCCTCCGAAGATGGCAAGTCAAAGAATGTTGGTCTTGAGAGCCGTGGGAAAAAGCATTAAATTTGCAACTCCTCGTCACACTCGTGGACTCTATTTTGCTGGGGCCAATTTTGTTTCCTTGGTATTATTGCATCTAGTGATATAGGTGATTCCCCTTCTATACTTTTCTTCTTTTGGGTGGTTTATGCTAGTTTCGGTATTTCAGGTTGCTGCCATGTATGAAGATGGTTTTTGGGGCAGAAGTTTTGTGGCAGTTAAGTTTGTTTTGTGTCTCTAGATTATAATATTTGGCTCTGGGATGGGTTTGTGTAGACATCAACATTATGTAGTAGAAGTTTGGTATATGGCTATCACTTCATTGTGTTTATTGTTATGATAGCATGCTCTTTTTATTTGACGACCTTCAAATGCCATTTCATCTGAAGCAGTAATGTTCCTGTAATAAACATTCTTGTAAGCATATTTTGTTTTTTCACTTGACTTTTGTTTTCGGTGTTGAAACTAAATAAATTTATTCAGACTCGTGTGCCTTTGGCATTAGGGTAGCAATTGTTGTTGTCAGGAAGAGAGTCCTTAAATGCATCAATAATTGGCATGGCTATGTTCTGATACAAATCTTCATGTCTTGTATACTAAGTATACTTTGTTGAAACCAAAATTTCACTAGGAAAGGGCTCTCAATAAATTAGTTTTATTCTGTTTTCACCTTTTTTTCAACCATTTGTTCAATATTTCCGATGCCTTTTCGTTAGTGGCTTAAAATGGTGGGAAGAAGAACTAGGGAGGCTAAAAGCTCAAGTGCCTTGCTTCATAAAAGATTGGCCATCTTTGAGTTTGGTTCGTCTGAATGGTATAGGGCTGCTTTACAACACCTCTTTGCTTCCCCCAAGCCACCCAGACAACAACAACAACATAAAGAATTTTTTAATTTCATTATCGTTCTAAGGTCTATGAGTATTACCGACCAATTTATGTATATTCAAATTGTTCTCATGTGCCAGCTTTTGGGTTAGAAGTACTCACCTTGGAGCGTACGTCTGGTTGCTTATGTTTTTTTAATGGTGAAGTTAACTCTTATTCACTGTGTCAAGATGATGGCCCTTTCTTCTGTAATAAAAAACAGATATCTTTTTCATAATTTTCTTTTGCACATTGGCAAATCCATGAATGAAGATTAAACTTATTGTAAAGCATGCTTCTAAACTGTGCATCCTTTGAACTAGTTTTCTTTTGTTTATTTATTTAATTTTAGGGGCATGACCAGTCTTAAGTTTAGTGGAGCACAAGTTCTTTTTGGTGATAAATGCAAGATACTAGTTTGTTATGAAACTATTAGTACTTGCCCGTAGACATTTGCACTATTGTGTTTTAGTGGATTAGGTCTGGGTGAGGCATGAAGGGAGAAAGTTACATAGAAAGGACCTTTTCTGCGAGTTACATATCTAGAAATTTTGCTAACTGATGTTGTGAAATAACGGAAGGGACAATTGTAGGTAGATATCTAAGGCATAGATTATTATCCTCTTTTCATTACCAATGGAAAAGATTTTTATGAAAACAAAGATTCATATATGTATAATGCCGAACCAAGCATAGCTCAATTGGTTAAAGGTACATCTCCTTGACCAAGAGGTCATATATTCGAATCCTCTCACCCCACATGTTGTTGAACTAAAAAAAAAGATTCATATATGTGTAATAGTTCAATCAAGTTATTTCGAACTGCTTGTGATGTGAAAAGCTTGCAGTAGGAGGCCTGTTAATTTTGCGATACTTGTTGAAATACTGCATTAGATATATTAGTGGCTTCTTATGTATAGACTAAACCATAGCCGACAGTATTATGTCAAGAGGAAAATATATTATGACTTTTACGAGAATTAACCTACTCTAGTTCTGCTACATGACCTAATGCTGCCTCCATTTCTCATCCAACAAAGAGTAAAAACTGTTATTTTTCTTCTCCTGAAGTGTGGACGAGGGCAATAGTTTTCTTTTCTCAATTAATATAGGATTTATGGGAAGGGATTTGTGTAAGATTTCATTGTTGAAATTCATTACCATTTCCAATTTTATGTTCTTAGTGAAGATGTTATAATTATTCCATTATAATTATTTAAGCTTCCCTGGTCAATATTTAGAGTTGATTTTCTGTTTTCTATTTTTCTGGTGAAATTTGTTTTTCATAATAGATCTTTCAATTCGACCTGTACTTTTCTGGGCGAAGCAGACTACCAAAATGCTGAAAGTTCAGTGGAAAAGTTTATCAAGTCATCTTTGTTTGAGGTGGTAAGAATGTGTTTGATGTAAAGATACATTAGTTGCAAATCTCGTTGCTGTGTTTTCATTTATCAACCTTACACTGATGTTAAAATTCTGTTCCTTGCACCATCGTCTCTTTTTTCACATTAATGTCATAAAGTTTAGGTTCCAGCCACGATTTTTATTTAGTAGGGGAACCCATGATTTTTATCAGCTTAGTGTTACTTAATGGGTTAAACTGCCAGTGCTAAAACTAAATCTTTGCTAAATTATTAGGTTTCAGAAGCTCCTGTTTTAATGTAACCAGTTTTTTTTAACTGCTTTACCATTTTTTTTTTATTTTATAGGAAACTGAAATGTATTAACCTAAAAAAAAGCAAAGGAGTGAGGCAAGATAAAGTACGTAGTATCCTCCCAAACTAAAACTAAAGAGTTAACAGAAAAGCATTCTGGTGGAGTCGTGGACACTAATAGAAGGGATGTCATTTTACAGAAGAGTTCTGGAAGTGTACACTTGAAAGAACACTAACGTTTCTGAACTACTCACATTTCTTCTGAACCCATAGTCTTGTCCTGAAAATTATTTTGTTTCTTTTTAACCAAACAAGCCAAAAGACTGCATGTATATCACTTTATCATTAGAATGAAAGGACGTCGATAAAGTATGTATATTGAGACAGATCCTATGCCCAGCTAATTTATTAGTTTCCATTTCAAAATTTTTGGGAAACAGAGTATTTACTGTATATACTGATTGAGTAAAAAGGTATATCCAAAATCTATCTATTCTCTATAGTTCACAAAAAGAAACAAAAAACCGCTCCAGTTTTTCAGGTAATTGCAGACGAAACACAGTTACAGTGAGAACTAAGAAATTTCCAACAAATGATAACTGGTAGAATTCTAGGACCTCTTCCAGCCCATTCACTTTTAATCAAAAAGTCTTCAATATCTTTTTAACCAGTCTCCATTCACCACGTTTAGATCATTTTTTTTTCTTTTCCTTGTCTTTTTTCTTTTTGCTTGCTTCTCTTCTTCCTCTTCTTATTTTTTCCCTTCCCAAGTCTGTGAAGCTGGAAAGTAGCTAAGATATATCATATAATGGAATGAAGAAACGAGAGTTTTATAATTCTCTGCTGTAACGGCAATGGAAGAACAATGGTCTTGATTCTCCTTTGCTTTGATACAAAGTAGACAGCAGTTGAGATTTATAGGCATATTGGTACATCTCTTTTGCATCCTATCGAATTAAAAAAAAAAAAAAAACCTTTGGGGTATTTTGAGTTTTAGTTAGCTTGCTAAAAAGTTGCTACAATGGTAACAATTAAATTTTCAAGAAAAATGGAATAAGGGAGAGAAAGTATGTATATAGATAGATAATTAGTGAGAGAAATTTTATGTATAGAGAGATTAGTGAGAAAAGGTGTGTGAAGAGATAGATTAGTGTGAGAAAATATGTGTGGTAATGATTGAGAGTTTAGAGGAAAATTGGTGAGATAGTGTAAGTTAGTGAGACAAAAGGTGTGTGGAAAGAGATTTGTGAGAAAAAGTGTGTAGGGACAAGTTAGTGAGTGAAAATGTGTGTAGAGAGTAATTAGGAAAAGAAAATGTGAGTCATAGAAGATTAAGAATGAAGTGTTTAAACTAAAGGCATTTGATTAGAGCACCAATAAATTGTTTCTTTAAAAAGCACTTGTTTATTTTTTATAGGAAACAGCTTCTTTAAAAAGCACTTATAAGTGTGCTTGGATTTTCCTAAAAAGTGCCATCTAATTGTAGTCTAACATAAGCATTTTAGGTAGGAAGTTCTTTTAACTAAAAAGTATTTAGGGTGTGTTTGAGAGTACTTTTGACATGCCTAAAATTCAGGCCATCTTAGACATTTTGGGTGTGATAAAAGTGATTTTGAACATACCAAAATCACTCCCAAACACACCCTTAAGCCATGTTGAAAGTACTCCTAAATGGACCTTTCCTCCCTATTGCCCTGCATTCATGTATCTCTAAGCTCTTCAAATTCCAAGTTGGTTAGTTTCCTTTTCGCCACCAATTTTAAACCCTTTGTTTGTTCATCAGTGTTCATTTACCCTTTTTACCTCTCGGTTCCACCACCAGTTTGAAATTAGGAAATCTAGCAGCAAGGAATTGATTCATCTTCCCACAATTTGATCTGCTTTCCAGATCCTACTTTGATCTGAGAATGGTTTGAATATTTCCTTTCAATTTAGCAAGGAAGAAAGGTTGAAGGATCACTAGAGACTTAGGTGAGAACATCCACGTTTTTTTCTCAGTTTCCAAATCTTTTTGGGTGGTTTCTAACATTGTTTGTTCAATTTATGATGTTTTGGATAAAACAATGAAGTCTTGGAAGTTTGTTATAGAAGAAATCCAGCAGGGAATTCAGGAATTTAGTTCCTTGCTTTGCTGGAAGGTTTACCAGTTTTTCCCGTAGTTCAAGAAGCAAATGAGTATTTCAGGTATCTTCTCGTGCTTTCCTTAGTCAAGGAGCTTATTAGCCTTCCCTTATTTTCAAGTTTTTGTTTAAAGCTTGCTGGAAGTCTAGAATTCCCAAGAAGTTCAATTGATGTAGGGAGAATTAGGGTAAATTAGTTTAATTCCCTTATTACTTATCTTTTATGTGTTACTTCCCTTATTCCCTTAAATAGGAGTCTCCTCTCGTGTCTTGGACACAATTGATTCATTAATAAAGATTCTAGAGTTTGATTCGTAGAGAGTTTTCTCTTTTTGTCACTTAGGCTACACCAAATTGGTATCGGGTCAATATTGGATGCCGCTAGTGAAAGACTAGGAAACATTTGTGTGATCCAGAGCTTCGTGAGTTGTTTTTGTTGTTCAACAACCCAAACTAAGTCACAAGAGAGTACCTTTCAGATTATTCTCTTTTCAAGATTAGAGAAGAAAGTTCAAGGATTTTTCAAGAATCGTCCAAGAATGGAGTACTGCTATGTTAGAAGAACGTTCAAGACCATAAAATACTGTTGGTTACAAAAAACGAGCAAGAAAAGCGAAAGCCTATTCAAGAACACCCAAGATTATCCCTACTCCAATTCAGTGGCTGAAACATTTCATGAACATGGTCAAACATTTTCAATGAACTTTTTTTTTTTTTAAGTCCAGGACGAGTTTTTTGGGAGGGATAGAAATAGAATTGATGTAGAGAGAATTAGGGTAAATTAATTTAGGTCTCTTATTACGTGTTACGTCCCTATAAATAGGAGTCTCGTCTCTTGATTCATTAATAAAGGTTCTAGATTTTGATTTTTGGAGAATTCTCCCCTTTAGTCACTTAGGCTACACCATCAATGCATGAATTTGGATATTGCTTAATGTTGGCTCAAATAACGGTGGTAATTTACAATTGAAAGTGCCTTTGCTTGCTTAACAAGCAGCTGTTTGTTACACTGTACTGTGTATGAAAGTTGTAAGACAGTGAAGATCAGAATCATATCTTATTTTCATTACTCTTCTGGAAATGTCGCAGCACTTTGGTAATTATTTTCAAGTTTCTGGGGTGTTTGGCAAATGTTCCAAAAACAATATCTTGCGATCTCCCATAGAGGAGTGAAGTTCAAGAGTTGATTTGGGCAAATGCTATTAAAGCAAAATAAATCTCTAGAATTGTTTGAAAGATTTGATGTAGCTAGGTGGGAGATGAGATATCCCCAAAAAGCCAAGGGATTACAGAAAGACTTCCTAATTGGCTAGAATGTGTAGAAGATTGTAATTACAAAAAACATTTTGAAAGAAGACACCCAAAAAGAAAATGTATTAGTTGTAGCCAAACATAAAGCCTCGTCTCGGTGTATTTTATTTTCTCCATTTAGCAACTATTCTTGTTTGGTGGTTTTCTTTTGGTTAGAATGTTATATCATTTATAATTCTTGGTTTGAGGAGTTATTTATGAACTCATAAAGGGTTTTTCGTTCTTTGATTATTGCTGTAACTTATCAAATATCCCTGAAAAGTTTATATATTTTTAAAAAGCAATGTTCTACCAAGGGAAGGACTTGCCTCCCATTTTTTCCCCATATCCCTTTGGTGAAGCACTCCTTTTCTTCCTTTGCATAAATACTGCAGCTAGATATGATCAGCTTCCTTAAGAAACTTCCAAACCAATTTTGACAGAAGGGCATCGTTCCTTCTGCTCAAATACCCCAATTCTCTCAGGCCTCCATTTTCTGTAGGCCTGATCACACGTTAGTTTGTAGCTGATTGTCTGCCTAGGCATGGGGAAACTAGATGAGACAGGTTGGGTATTTCGTTAGAACAGCTTGGTGTAATATTAATTTTAAACTTTTAGAAAAACATCTTTCAATTTTCCAGCTTGCTCATCACTCCTCTTAGTTTCCAGAAAAAAGTCCTTTGGGTTACCACCTCCCAAAGGCATGTCCAAATAAGATGAAGTTAAGGCTCTAGTTTCACAACTAGCCTCTGCTAATAATTAAACCTGAACATTTATTTAATTTTTTATTTTTAGGACAATAGAGTAAGACATCATTCGCATACTGTATGAAAACAACATAAACCTTGTCCTTCCAGGTTCTTAATAATTAAACCTGCAAAACTGCCCCCAATGATTTTATTATTTATTTATTTGTTATGAAACGATAAGATGTATATTAATCATAAAAAACAGCCTAAGGGCTGACGAGAAGACTCCCACTCACAAGCTAGGTAAGAAGAGCTCTCCAGTCAGAGATAATTATAAGGAGGCTATAATTATAAAAGAATTTTCTATGATTCGCCCACCACCAAGAGGTTGTGTGCAGTAAACTATTTTACAAAGGAATCCCAAGTAGATGATCTATTCTTGAATAACCTTTCATTTCTTTCTTTCCGAATAGTCCTCAAGAGGCCTTGAGCAGTGCAGATTCACAAAATACTCCCCTTGCCTTTCAAAGACGCCCCCCAAAACCTTCAACAATGAATGAGTCAGTCTGAGGACTGCAAAAACTCAACCCAACCTTAGAGGAGATCAACTCCCACGCTTTCCTAGCAAACCAGCAATGAAGGAAAATATGGTCAATGGACTCCGATGCCTTATAGCAAAGGCAGCAAATAATTGGAGACAACGTCCAACTAGGGAATTTCCGCTGCAATTTTTCGTGAGTATTCAAACTTCTGTAGAAAATAGTCCAACCAAAGTTTGCTTTTGGTAGGATTGTTGGGATTGAGTCCACCCCCTTAGCAACCATTTTTCCAGATTTTTATGGGCTGTCTTCCAAGAAGAATAGGGTTTATTGCAGAGTGCTGGGATGGTCATAACCAGATGTGAGATTTGGGCACTAGAAAATTATTTGACAGAGAAATTGATAGGTGGGCTGCCTTGACTGAGCTGCTGGATTTGATTCAACTTGGGCAAGGTGAAGATAATATTGT
>JAOANK020000015.1:936396-960922 GCA_026257165.2 Telfairia occidentalis
CGAGCTAGATACTCTCTCTGCTTTGACAGCTCATATTTCTTCCATGTCTAATATATTGAAAAACCTCACTGTGAGAAATGCAACACAAAACACAACTATAGTAAATCAACTTAATGCAGTGTTTTGTAGCTATTGTGAAGAAAATTATTTGATGGAGCATTGCCCCTACCAAGCCTGCCTCAGTATACTATATTGGAAATCAGAATGCTCAAATAAATAATTCTTTTGCTTAAACTTATAACGTTGGTTAGAGGCAGCATCCAAACTTTTGTTGGGGAGGTTAAGGAACTAGCAACCAAGGTGGGCAAGCACAATAGAATTCAAGTTTCAACCCTCGGTTTGCTCCAGCAAACCAAGGCAACCCCAGCCACCCTCTTGGTTTTCAGCCATACCCTTAACAAAATCAACAATTACTTAATCAGGTAATTCCTGGAACATCATTAGACTGTCTAATGAAAGAATACATGGCAAGAAATGATGTTGCCATGCAGAGTCAGCAAGCTTCCATCAAGAATTTAAAGCTGCAATTGGGTCAATTAGCCACTGAATTGAAAAATAGACCGTTTGGCAAGCTACCATCTAATACAAAAAACCCAAAGAGGGAAGGTAAAGAGCAGGTACATGCCATTGAGCTCAAAAGTAGCAAGAAAGTAAATGAGAGGCAAGTTGTACTACAGAAAAAGTAAGTGGGAAGCAATACAAAGGAAGATCTTGAGGTTGAGAAAGAAAATGAAGCACAGGGAAGAGTCGACAATGAGGAATTACACAGTCCTGTTGTTGGAGAAAAAGATAAGGCCACGGAGATGAGAATTGAAGACCTCACTAAAAACATAAATAAGGAGGAAGAGGTCAACAGTAAGGTAAAATTTTCCCTACCTTTAAACCACCACCACCTCCATTTCCCCAGAGATTGAAAAAGCAAGAGCAAGAGCAAGAGCATCACTTTAGAAAATTCCTAGATGTGCTAAAGCAACTACACATAAACATCCCATTGGTGGAAGCTTTGGAGCAAATGCCTTCCTATGTTAAGTTTTTGAATGACATCTTTACAAAGAAAATGAGGCTAGGAGAATATGAGGTGGTTTCCCTAATAGAAGAATGCAGTGTAATATTAAAGAATAAGATTCCTCCAAAGGTGAAAGATCCTGGAACCTTTACTATTCATGTCTTAATAGGAAGGAAGAAGTTGGGAAGCGCTCTCTGTGACCTTGGATCCAACATTAACCTAATGCCTCTACCCATCTATAAGAAGTTGGGAATAGGAGAAGCAAGGCCAACCACAGTGTCCTTGTACTTGGCTAATAGATCAATCACTCATCCAAAGGGAAAGATAGAAGATATATTGGTGCAGTGGATAAATTCATTTTGCCTACAGATTTCATTATCCTAGATTGTGAGGCAGATAAAGAGGTGCCTATTATTCTTAGGCGCTCATTCCTTGCAACTGAAAGAACTCTTATAGATGTGCAAAAAGGAGAACTCACTATGAGGATTCATGGTCAGCAGGTGACATTCGGTGTTTTTGATGCTATGAGGTGTTCTTCAAAATTAGAGGAGTGTTCTCAAATTTAAGCCATTGATGACTTAGTCCAGATTATGTTTGAGAAAAACTACAATGTGCAGCATAATCAGAATTTTGGAAAAATTGAGTTAAGTGAGACAAATACAAGGAACAGTAATGCTATAGGAAATGACAGTGTTCATGAAATAATAAGCACTAGGAGGTTTGATCCGCTTGAGTTGTCTGAAAGGCAATCTAAACCTTCCCTAATAGAAGCTCCAGAGTTGGAACTACAGCCTCTGCCTGATCACCTTAAATATGCCTATTTGGGGGAGGAAAATACTCTTCCCATAATTATTGTTGCAGAATTGGTAAAGAAGCATGAAGAAGCTTTACTAAATTTGTTGAAGTGGCATAAGGGAGCCATTGGCTGGACTATAGCAGACATAAAGGAGATAAGTCTATCATACTGTATGCACAAAATCAACTTGGAGGATGGGAACTTTAAATCCGTTGGCAACAAAGGAGACTCAATCCTACAATGAAAAAAGTAATAAAAAAGGAGATTATAAAATGGATTGATGCAGGCATTATCTACCCTATAGTTGATAGTAATTGGGTCAACCAAGTTCAAAACGTGCCTAAAATGGGAGGAATCATTGCAGTTGTCAATGAGGCAAACAAATTGATCCCCACCAAGATTGTTACAAGCTGGAGAGTCTGTATGGACTATAGATGGCTGAATAAAGCTACCACGAAGGACCATTTTCCATTACCCTTCATTGATTAGATGTTGGATAGATTGGTTGGACAAGACTTCTATTGTTTTCTTGATGGATACTCTGGGTACAACTAGATAACTATAGCACTAGCTGATCAAGAAAATACCACTTTCACATGTCCTTATGGCACCTTTGCCTTTAGAAGGATGCCATTTCGACTATGTAATGCACCAGCTACTTTTCAAAGGTGCATTGATGGCAATATTTTTAGATCTGGTAGAATCTGTGGTGGAAGTCTTCATGAATGATTTTTCAGTATTTGGAGAAGATTTTGCAATATGCTTGAACAATTTGAGCAAGGTACTGGCAAGGTGTGAGGAAACCAATTTGGTATTTTATTGGGAAAAATGTCACTTCATGGTGACTGGGGATTGTGCTTGGCCATAGGGTATCCAAGAGGGGACTAGAGGTGGATAAAGCTAAGGTGGAGGTAATTGAGAAAATGAAACCGTCTAGCTTAGTAAAAGGGATAAAAAGTGTCTTGGGGCATGCTGACTTTTACAGAAAATTCATAAAGGGCTTTTCCAAAATTTTCAAGCCACTGTGTAATTTAATGGAAGTAAATAGACCATTTCAATTTGGGGAGAATTCTGAAAAAGCATTCAGAACTCTTTAGAGACACTCATTTCAGCACCCATCATCGTAGCCCCTAATTGTGATCTTCCTTTTGAGCTCATGTGTGATACCAGTAATTTTTCTGTAGGAGCAATACTTGGCTAGAAAAAAGAAAAGAGTATTTACCCTATTTATTATGGAAATCGCACCCTTAATGAAGCTCAGCTAAATTATACAACTACAAAGAGAGAATTTCTAGCTGTGGTTTTTGGATTTGAAAAATTCAGGGCATATTTGATACGAACTAAAGTGGGGGTGCACACTGACAATGTTGCCCTCAAGTACTTGCTGACTAAGAAAGATGCCAAGCCTAGGTTAATAAGGTGGATACTATTGCTACAGGAATTTGATGTGGAAATACAAGACAAGAAGGGCATTGAGAATATAATAGTTGACCATTTATCCTGAATAGAGAAGACCTAAGATAGGTTAGAGATCAAGGAAAACTTTCTTGATGAACAATTATTTACCATTCAAGCAATTCCCATAAGCACATCACCATTGTTTGCAGATTTGGCTAACTATCTGGCAAGCAGAATTCAGCCACCAGATTTGAGCCCTTTGGCAATGAAGAAGTTTAAACGTGAGGCTAAATTTTTCTACTGGGATTATGACCATAACATGTATGTAGCAATTGGGAGGGTCATGCGTAGTAACTTCCAAAATTATTACCCTTCATTCCCCCACTTCCCTAATGAAGTGTTGACCCCTTAGACTTCTGCTGAAAATCTAGAGGATGAAAATGTTGATTAAATGAGGGTCCTACCTCTTGGTCTTCTTGTATCTCTTCGCTTCTTTATGTGCTTATGTTGTAGGTTGGTTGTGTGCTGTGTGTAAGGCTTGTCGGTGAAGGCCACTCTTGTCTTGCTGTTGTTGTTCTTATCTGATTTCTTTTCGTATTTTCTATTGTATGTCCTGGTTTATTTTGCCCCTACTCTGTTTGTTTTTTGTAAATCATGGAAGTCCTCTATCCCCCGACCTTATCATAATGTATTGTTGCTCCTACTCTTTAATGAAATAGTTCTATTAATGCTTCTCTCTAAATTTTATTGTATTGATCTCTTTTGGAACAAGTTATTTGGTTGAGTTGGTCAGTGTCCTTAGGCATGCTTCCCTTAGCCCAAGCAACCCAACCTTGTTAATTCAAAATGATCCATCTGTTGTAAAATCAGCTGTAGCTAAGTTTTATAGAACACTTATCAGTTAGAGGATCTTCCATTAGAAATTTGTCCTACAATATGAGTAGTTTGGGGCTCCGTGAGGTCCTTTCATTCAGCAGCTGCTGTGTGGCAGAATGCTTCAGCTTTTCAGAACCTTGTTTCATTGAGGATAATGAAATCTTCAAGTTTGGGGGTATGATAAGCCATTTTCAGTACACTCCTCCTTTCTTATTGAAAGTGAGTGTTCACCTAGATAGATAGGCTGTCTACAAAATTAATTCAGCATATCTTGATAAGGTACTCTCACCCCATAAAAAAAAAAAGTGCAAAAGCCAAAGGTAGAGCCAAATAAGGGGAAAGAGTTATGCATTACAAACTTCAACCTTAATAAAGTCCAAAGGGCTATACAATGTACTAGCTCCCTCTAAGCTCAAGAAAAACAAAAAGAGAAAACAAAAACAAAAGAAGAAAAAAAAGAGAAAAAAAATAAAGTAAAATGCCATAAGCCAAAATCAAGAATTCATTGTTTGGCTTAACAAAAGAAAGTTTAAGTAATTGGATGGAAATGGAGAGTGAGAAAGTAGTGTCGTGAAAGGTTTAGGGAGGAGTGCCTAAAGATGTCTTTGTCAACTCTGACTAAGTAATTTTAGTACAAAAGAGATCAGTAGTAGTGGTTTAGAAAGGAATCCAAGCATTACTCAGGGACGAGTAATGGTTTAAGTTTGGGGGTTTGTTAACTATTAGAATAAAAGTTAAGTTGGGTGCATTATGAGTGCATTATGAGTCATGAATGACCTTTTGATACCCTTTGAGCTTAAATTATGTTGTTTATCACTTGTATTTACCTTTGAGTTAATAAATTGTTGATTATTATGTTAATGGTTAAGTGAATGAACTTAAAAGAAAAATATGACTAATCTACGTTAAAATGTCAATTTTGCTGCAGCATTCCTGTTGACAAAAGAAATTTCTGCTGCATTATTGAGCTGAAAGCAAGGGGCAGTGTCATGGAACTTCATTAATTGAGATGACATTTGACACGTGATTCAACAGAAAGAACCATTGAGAGAGCTCTATGTGGATTAATTGGCCAATTCAACCATTCTTTATTGTCCAAGTGGATAAGATGGAGGGAGACATTACAAAAAGAAAAAGGGGAGCCTCCATTTACGGATTAGATTCGTTCCTCTATTTTGGGAGAAGGAGATAGAGGAGTTGGAGAGCTTTTCAAGAAGATATTGCCAAAGAAGAAAAGGGAGAGAAGAAGAAAAAAGAAGAATCACTTGGGGAAGACACTTTTGGAAAGGTCTTTCTCATTCTCTCCCTCCACATCTTTTGTTTCATTCTCTTCTTTTTATTTTTAGTTAAAGTTGAACTTCATTCATTTTTGTAATCCTTTGAGTATTCGGACCTTGTAATTTCTCTAAGCATGTTTATGCTAATTTTTGTTAGTTGTTTTTCCTCACTTTTAAGTATGAACTAAATAACCTAGGCAAGGGTTAGGGAATTGCCTTTGCGGATTTGATTTGAGGTTGTGCAACAACTCTGAGCTGATCTTCTTAAAGAGTGTTATTCAATTTATTTTGATGATTAAGTTGTATGGATTGACCACCTTTACAATTAGCTTTTTAATATGCACTTGGAAAATGAAGTATTAATAGAACCCCTTAACACTCAAATTAGTTAGATCTATTTTATGAATTTGTGAGTGAGTTAGGAATAACCTCTCCCTAATGCACAAAAAAAAAAAAGGACATGGGAGCTTAAAAGGAACTAAAGACATGGAAATGGAATTGGGAGTATAGCTTCAGAAGAGGCATAAGAAGTGTTTTGTGGTATTGAGACAATGATAGAATTGCTACAACATCGCTTAGCAGACAACAACTGAATTCCCTAACTTGTGCCTGTTTTTAGTAAAGTGCATAAAAATTACTGTTGAATTTCATATAGAATTTTTTTGTTAGTTTACTTTAGCTTATTTTTGGTCTTTGAACAATCTAAAATTTGGATACCATTATTCTCCTAAGCAGTAGCTTTTGAGGATTAATTTTGTTAATTTATCCCTGTGGATCGACCTTGTTTACTACAACTTCAGAGTGTACACTTGCACTTTGTGAGTTCCAACAAGTTTTTGTGACGGCAGCGACGCGTGACGTGGGTTGTTCTAAACAGTAAGCTTTCATTGGTGTATTGTCCCTAGATGTAGCCTCGAAACCAGTTAAAAATAAGTTTTAAGATGATTTCCTTAAGTAAATTTCATGTTTGACTTCAGGTTGACCAAGCTTACTTTGACCGATTCGTTTGGGAAGTACGTAGGAATTGCTTGAGGTAAGTGACTCTACTTACGAACCCGTTAAGAGCTTCGGTTGGATAATGTTGTGTATGTATGAATCAATACATGTATGAGTAGAATATCTAATTGAATAATGTAATATGCCATGTCTGTGATAGTAACCTATGATAAGTGATGTGGCATATCACCTAGAATGACCTCAATGTGTGATGTGATATTCTATTCATGTGTTAACATGTTTGTAAATTGTTTGCTGATATGTGATGTGTTGATACTGAATAATGTGGTACGGCATGCATGATGTAAATGTTAAGTTTCATGCCGTATGTATGTGAGACCTTGCATGAATCATAGAACCATGATTATAAGAGGATGACAACTTCCTTCCACAACTAAAGGGTCGGTGTTGGGTGGGATCTGACTGCACTAAATGAGTGTCATCTAGCATCAGATGCAGTCAGATGACTCCAATTATTTCTAGTGCCCACACTTGTACCCAAAGCGAGAGGACAACATGGTGGGATAAAGGTTGTTGTTCATCCAGCATGTGAAGTATAGTATATTGTCAACCAATGAGTAATAGGTCCCGAAAGTTCGTACCATCAGTTGCACGAATGTATGTGTTTGTAGGACTGACCACGTAAGTTGGGTCACTTACTGGGTATTTATTAAAAATACTCAACATTTTCTTTTAAACATTTTTTTCAGGTAACGGCAATAACGGTCGTGGTGGATGATGAAGAAAGATTCATATGTGTCATGGTCATGAGTTGTTTTATTTATGCATTAGGCTTAGGGTTCATGTATTTTAAATTTAAATTGTATTAAATGTTTACCTATTAGTTACTTCTTGTTTTACTGTGTTTTCTTGGGATCTCAATTCAATATTTGTTGAAAACTTCTTTTAAGTATTAAAAGCATGCATGTAGTAGCAATCCTAAGGTTATTTTAAGTCTAGTAGTTACACTTATTGTGCCTAAGAATAATAGTTTTTTGGTAAGTTACTTCTAATTTTTTTGTTAAGGAACAAATGGAGAAAATAAGTAAGAAACTAGTTTTTGTTAACCTTCTTGGTATATGTAAAAAAAAAAAAAGAAGGTAGTTGATTATGCAAATAATTATGGAAATAAGAAAGAAAGACAAATATGTAAAAATTAGTTTTTGTTAACTTTATTGATATATCAAATTTGCAATTTCTTTATGTTACTATAACGTTTCGTTTTTCTTTTGGAATTAGTTTTATTTTTATTTTGGTTTTTATTTATTGGTTTGATTGGATAAGGAAACATTTAATTGTTGAATATTATTAGAGAAGGAATTAATAAGTTTGAATTGAGGGGATTTTATTTTCTTTTAGGAAAAGAAAAATAAAATAAGGAATGACAATCTCGTAAATAGTTTAATTAGGGTTAGGGATTAGGTTTTGGCCAAAAGCCTATAAATATGTTGTTAGAGACCTTAGCCACCAAGCCTCTCATAAAATTTTGCCTCCCTCACACCCGATTTCTCTTCCTCCCCCACATAGTACCATCAACGGCAGCAGCAGCTGCGGTGGTAGGTGGCTGGCGTTGCAATTTCTTCCTTCTCTCGGTTTTCCTTTGTTTTTTCCCTTTTTCCTCTCTCCGTTCAAGAGTATTTTTCACAAACAACTCCTTTACCACCTCCTCATATTTCCCACAAAACAGGTAAGGCAGTGAGTTATCTAGTGTTGTGTTTTTCCAGGCTTTTCCCTTCTTGATCACATTTTTCTTTCTTTCGGTAACTAGAAAAGGTGTTTTTTGGCGAAACGAAGGGTCGAAAAGAAGCGCGAGGTCGAGATCTACACATTGGTGGAAACGGAACCACGATTGGACCGACGGTGAAGCGTCACGCGCGACAGAAGAAGTCTGCAGCAGTGGCGCGTGTAGCACACGCGACAACACTCAAACCACGGTTGGCGGTGTATGTGACTTCTGTTTGGTCTGATTCCGGTGGCATTGGACTCCTGAGGTTGAGTAAAGTCTGAATCCAGTCCCTGTTCACCCAAGTTTTTGCAGCACATGAACGACTAGTGGCGGACGGCAGCGACGCGTGGGTGGTTGTTGGACAGTGAGTGGGTCGTGCCTGCTTCGGTAGTATTTGTTTCTTAAAAAGCCTTAGTTTCTCTTTTCATTTAAAGGTTAATGATGAATAGAGAGTTAATTGGACATTATGGATATTTGTGAGTTAGGTGCTAAAGGAAACAGTTACTGGGTCTCTTAGGAGTTACTTGGTGCTTTCCAGCAGATTAAGGTAGGTGATCCCACACTTGGACAAGCCTTCAGGCTTACTCAGACGACTGTTGGATGTGTTGTGGTATATGATGTTGTTGTTTACTTATGCTTATGCTTGATGTTAATCAAGTGTGATGTGATATAAGGTTATACATGATGTGGTTGCCATACTTATGTATATGGTAGGCGAGACTGAAGTGTGACGTGATATTGTGTTAAGCATGTATGATGTTTGGGTAGTTCTCTACACAAATATAATACTGAGGTTCTCCATGAGATTGTAACCCTCTGCATGAATACAATATTGAGGTCTTCCAGGAGAATCTTTTCTCTACATGATTACTATATCGAGGTCTTCCATGAAAATGTGTTTTCTCTACATGAATATTATATTGAGGCACTCCATGAGATTGTATGTCTCTGTACAGTATTATATTGGGGATTCTCCATGAGATGTGTTTCTCTGCGTGGTCATTGTATTAAGGTCTAAATTGCCTTTCTCTGCATGTTTGTGTGTGATGCATGTTTGACCCTGGGGGTCGAAGTCAGTGACTGGGTATTTTTATACTCAACCTATTATTTAATGTTTTTTTTAGGTAACAAAAAGGGTCGCCGTGGTGGATGACAAGGAAGGGATTTGCTAGGACCATGGTCACAAATTCAAGTCTTCTGCATAATTACATTGTTTCCCCCAGTGTCTTCTTTTTAAATGTTTTTGAACTGAGTACTTAAATTTTTGCTTAAACTAGTTTATTAATATTTACCATTAGTTTGTTCCTTTTAGAATTGGGATCGCAACTTATTTTGAAATTACTTTTGAAACTTGCCTATTTCCTTACGTGTGAGAATAAATGATCTTAGTGTTGATAATTTGCAATCTTTTGTTCATAAGCATGCTTGCTGGTAGCGATCTTAGGTAGTTTATGTTTAGAAGTCGGGTTGTTACAGTTACGAACTTGTATTAGATATATCTCTGATGTAGTATATCACTAATATACTTCATATCAAGTGTGTATTTGTTTTATTATACTATTGACATACTTCATATAAGTATATCAACGATATAAATAGATTATTAATATGCTTCATATTGGGTTAACATTGATATACTACATATTAGATACATCACTAATATACCTAATTTAGAAATAGAGAGGGTGAAATTGGAATAACCAAAAAATGAAAATCTGGTTTAAAAACATTTGTTATATTTGCAAAATTTTAAAACTGATTACTATATTTGTGAATATAGCAAAAAAAATTGCTACCTATTACAAATACCCATTCGATAAAATCAAAACTTTCTATAAAATTTGATTAACCTTGCTAAATTTAGGGATTAAAATAGATTCTTTTTAACTAATTGGAGATATTAATTTTACAACTTATTCAAATTTAGGGTTTCATTTAATTAAATTGGTAGTTGAGGATTAAAATTACAGTTAATTACAAAGTTAGTCCTAATAAACTTTAAGTTTGTGTTAAATAGATCACTGAATTTTTAAGATTATTTAATAGGTCACTAAACTTTCAATTTTTTATCTATTAAGTTCTTGAATTTTAAAAAGTATCTAATAAGTCCCTAACCTTTCAATATCAAGTCTAATAAATCCATAGATTTTAATTTGGTGTAAAATAGGTGCTTGACTGATTTAATATTTTTTAACACTCATGATCACAAATCTATTAGACACAAATTGAAATTTTAGGGGTCTATTAGACACAAAAAAAAATTCAATCTTATGTCTAGTAGATCCATTAAATATTTGAGATAAACCTTTTCGACACAAAAATGAGAATTTAAGGATTTATTAGACATTTTTAAAATTTAGGAGCTATTAAAATACAAATTGAAAGTTTAGAAACTTATTATACATTTCTTAATGTTCATGAACCTATTAGAAACAAACTTAAAAATTTAGAGACTACACATGTAATGTAACCTAAAATTAATTCATTGAATATTGCTTCTCCTCAATAAAGATGAGATGTAAGTTCAAATTTTCACCTCTTCTTCTTATCCAACATTTCTTGATCTAGTAAATATAACTTGCATACATGAACATAGTTCAATTAGTTTAGACATATTCTCGATCATAAGGTGTGAGATTCGAATCTCTACTTTCTCATATTATTGAATTTTTTTAGGTGTGAGATTCGAATCCCTACTTTCTCATATTATTGATTTTTTTTTTTTAAAAAAAATTAAACTCTATTTTGGTATCTGAATTTTCAGATTTATTTTTTCTTTTTAGTCCTTAAACTTTCAAAATGTCTCTCTTGGTCCATGAACTTTCAAAACATAACCATTTTAATCCATGACCTTTCGTTATGTGTATTTTAATCCTTCAACTTTTAAAAAATAACCATTTTTGTCCATATCATGTTATTTTTCCACACAAAATTTGCTTACTCAATACTCAATTTCAAGTTATGTGGTTTGAATATTGTGCTTACATTAACACGTTAGTACACATGCTTGAAGCTATGTTACCAAAATAATTACTTTTTGGTTATGGATTAAAATAGACAATTGGAAAGATCAGAAATCAAAATAAATATTTTAAAAGTTTATGAAGAATTTAGGACAAAAATGGGATTTAAACACCAAAAAAAAAAAAGATTAGGTGGTATTCTTAGTAATTGAAGACCGAAGAGGAAGTTGAATAAAAAAAATACCCAAGAGAAAAGCTGTTTTGGCTGTGTTGTTGTCCTTTTTCTTATTTTTATTTTTATTGTTACTTTTTTTGGACACTTGCAAATTTGGCAAAAAAATAAATATGATATTGCAGATCGATTCTTACGTTTTGCAAATATATAAAAAAAAAAAACATAAATATTAGAGATTAAATAATATATTTAGTCATGAAATAAAGTAAATTGAAAAATTAGACTAGAGAATGCATTACAAAAGATGAGTTTCACGTCCTACTAAATTTGGGATGACCAATTTCCACGGGATCAAAAGACATAACATTTCTTTCCTTTTTAAGAGGTAAAAAACTAATTCTTAAGGGTGAGTTATCTAAACAAGAATAAATAAATAAATTACGAGTGGTGAATCGAAGCATAACTTAACGGATACGTCACTTATTATCTCTTAAGTTTAATGTTCGATCTCTCGCTTCAATATTTGATGAGCTAAAAAAAAGTTTAAAGATGAGTTTGAGAATGACTTTAGGGTGAAGGAAAGTAACTAGCGTCCAACCCAAACTAAAATGCAGAAAAGTCTAAAATACTCTTAAAATGACAGTTTTTTTATAAGGCATCTTATTTTATATTAGGTATATCAGTAATATCAATGATATACTGTTAATATACCATCCATATATATATATATATATGTATGATACATAGTATATTGTTGATATACTATTTACTTGATATATGTAATAAAAAGTATATTAACGATATATTTAATAATATATCAATAATATATACGATATACTATACTATTGATATATCTGATATTGTTGATATACTATTTTATTAATAAATGTAATAAGAAGTATATCAACGATATGCCTAATATTAGATATTTCAATGATTTACGGTTCAATAGCTAATCTTTAATTAACTTTTTTCTACGTAGTTTCAATAATCTCTATTGTGCTTATGGTTAATGGTTCTATAAGCTACTTCCAAATTTTTTTGCTAAACAATCAATAATGGAGAAAATAAACAAAAAAACTAAATAAAAAAAATGAAATGACGAATGAAAAAGAATTTTTGGATAAAAAAAAACAGAACAAAAATATGAAAACATTAACTTTGCTAATTATTTGAAAGAAGAAATTAAAGAAGTAAAACAAGTAAAAAGAATCTTATGTGATTTAGTATTGTTGTTGTACTTCATATTAAGTATATATTTGATTTAGTATATCATTGATATACTTCATATAAATGTATCAAACGATATACATATATTATTGATATACATCGTATTAGATATATCATTGATATATTTCATATTAAATATATTACTAATCTGAAAATAAGAAGGGTAGAATTTATATAACTAGAAAAACAAAAATCTGATTTTAAAAAAATTGCTACATTTGTAAAATTTAAAATTAGTTGCTATATTTACAAATTAAAAAAAAAAACAAAATCTACTCATTACAAATATATTTTTTGGGGGGTATTATTATTAAATCCCTCCAAAGAACAAGAGTAACGACAACCCACGCCCAGTGGGAGTGTGGGACAATCCTAATCTCGTACAGACCCTTTTTAACCGTCAGCTTAGTTGTTCAATGTGAAATCTCTTGTGGGATTGTTTCTTTTTCTTCTCCATTTTTCTCTCCACTTATTGACTAATTTTCACACCCACCATTGATTGATCATGCTTACGCCCGTGTACTCACTTTTTCTTCTTCTTCCTTCCTGCCCACTCCACTTAAATGCGTAGCGTGAAGACCTCTTCTTCCTATGTTCATCATTAGCAGCAGCATTTTTCCATCGACTTCTTTCTTTTATGGCGTTTTGAACTCTCTTTTCGCTCTCTTCCACTGGCTTTAGGTACTGAAATTTCTGCTCTCACTCGATTTTAGTTTCTGGGTTTGATGTGGAGTTTTATTGCAATTTGGTGTTTCTCTCTTTTTAGTTGAATCTAAGTTTGGTATGCCGATCCATTGCCGATTGGATTGAGAAGGGCGTCTTCATTGTTACTTCTTGTACTTTGAAGAGACTTGCTGAAGTTAGAAATGTCTCATAGTTCGTTTTGATTGTGAGTGTTTGAGAGTTTTTTCTCTTTTTCTTTGCAAATGTTATTATTGTTGTGGATCAGAAATTGTACCTTCAATTGAAGGATATCCCATTTCTTAAATCTCTATTGTATGGTCCGTGTTGTATTTGTTTTCCATGACTTCTTGATGACTCTTTAAGTGCTTAAGAGTTGTAAGCATACAAGGAAATGTGCATAGTATTTTAATCCATTAAGGAAGGACCACTACAGACAAGCATTTAAATCACATGCAATATATGTGATGAATTTGGCTTGCGTTTCTTTTTCTGCCCCGTTGCATTCTCTCCAAGAGTAGAGTCCATGGGTTTGTTGCTCTTCTTGTTATTTTTCTTTTCTCTTTTCATTAGGTTGGAGAGGCTTATTGTGGTTGAGACTTTGAGTTATGATTATGAACTGACCTGTGATATACATGTTATGAAGGATGATCAGAAGAGCGGATTAAAGGGCTGGTCGATTTATTTGGTAGAGTGCGATGGGGCTATCTTCTCTTTTTGATCTTCATCTTACTGTTGGGAAATCATTGGCCACTGTTTGGTTGTGTATTTATATTTTAGTGCTTCTACAAAGTAATAGAAGAGTACTCTCGGAATCCAAGTATCTGATTGGTCTTGGAAGCCATGACATCACTGGACCAGCAGCAGATGTCAATATGATGGGATATGCAAATGCAGAACAAATTGCATCTGGAGTTCACTTTAGGTTACGAGCGCGTGCATTCATTGTTGCTGAGCCTCAAGGAAACCGTGTTGTTTTTGTAAATCTTGATGCTTGTATGGCCTCACAGATTGTTACAATCAAGGTGCTCGAGAGATTGAAGGCAAGGTACTTGTTATGTTTCTTCATCTTCATCGATAATGATTTCTTAGCCACTGAACATGTTTCTTGAGTTCTAACTTCCAACTCAGTTTATATGTTACTGAGCATATTTTCTTATGATGCAAAAGTTTCTATGGTTGGAAAAGGCCGTGTGACAAAAGGGGAGCTATATTATCTTAAAAGTCTATACCTTCAAATATTTTGACTAGACTATTCATCCTAACTTTTGTAGGTATGGGGACTTATACACTGAAAAGAATGTTGCTATTAGTGGAATCCATACCCATGCTGGGCCAGGTGGTTATCTTCAGTATGTTGTGTATATTGTGACATCACTTGGATTCGTTCGCCAATCGTTTGATGTCCTTGTGGATGGTATCGAGAGAAGCATCATTCAAGCCCACGAAAATCTGTTGCCAGGATCAATTTTAATAAATAAGGGTAATACTGGATATAAAGTCATCACTTTGTTTTGGTGCATAAAATTTATCCTCTCTTGGACTCCCCTGTTTGTTGAGGTTACATTTTCATTCCAGTTAATCCATGTTCTTGACAATCATATAAATGGAAATGATATAAATTGGAGTCTAAATCTAAAGTGCACTCATGTAAAGTCTGTGGTGAAGTGGGGCTACCTAATGACTGCAATTAAGTATTCAGACGTTAGTTCAATTTCCTGTTGAAGATAAATTCTATTGCTCTTTCTTGATCTTACAAAAATTTGTATTTTGAATGAAAAGATTTATTTAGTTCATAACTCATCGCTTGTATGATCACCAACATGTGCATGTGAACTAGTAAATTTGATTATTCTGAGCGAGAGCATAGACCTACACTTCAGTGATTAGTAAACAAATTTAACTACTAGAAAACTTAAGATACTTGTTACTTACACCTTTAAACTTTTGGAATACAACAGGAGAACTCATAGATGCTGGTGTGAACCGCAGCCCAAGTGCTTACCTAAATAATCCCACTTCAGAGCGTAGTAGATACAAATATGATGTTGACAAAGAAATGATACTTTTGAAGTTTGTAGATGATGAGTGGGGTCCTGTGGGTAGCTTCAATTGGTTTGCAACTCATGGAACTTCTATGAGTCGTACAAACTCATTAATAAGTGGTGATAACAAGGGTGCTGCTGCAAGATTTATGGAAGATTGGTTTGAGCAGAAGGATATTGGAAGCTTGCACCTTGGTGAATCTGAAGCTGATAGTATTCCACGTAGAGTTTCAAACATTATTCCTGAAGTATATAAAGATGGTAAGTTGAAAGTTCTCGATGTTAGAAAATAGAACTGTACAAGTTTGTTAAAATGATCACTATATCCTAGGAAAACATTACTTTCTTATTAGAGTGAACGATGATAATATTTACTGGTAACTATATCTTAGGAAAACATTACTTTCGTATTCAAGTGAAGCATAATAATATTTACTGGTTCATTATTTATCTTGAAATCAGGCTCAAGTAATTGAAATTTATGAGGTTTAAATTGTTGACATTCTGACTCTCATATGCTTGTTGGATATTCCAACAACTGATATCATGAAATTGTGCTACTATTTTATTGGTTAAATTATAAGCTTGGTCTTTGTACTTTTGGAGTTGTCTAATCGGTCCCTAAACTGTAAAAAGTGTTTCATAGATCTCCTTGTTATATCTAATTAGTTCTTGAACTTTAAAAAGTGTCTAATAGGTCTTTAAATTTTCAATTTTGTATATCTAATAGGTCCTTAAGCTTTTAATATTGTGTGTAATGGATTCTTGACTTATGAGGCACTTTTTAAAATTTAGAATTTGTTGGATAAAATTGAAAGTTTTGGAACTTATTAGACACTTTTTAAAGTTTAAAAACCTATTAGACACCATATTGAAAATTGAGGGACCTATATGATAGGTTGTAAAGTTCAGGAACCTATTAGATACAATTCTCAAAGTCAAAGTTTAGGGACTAAAGTGGTAGTTTAACCTATTTTATTTCGTTCGTGTCCATGAGAATGAAATTGTGAGGCCTCCGATTACTCAAACGTACTCAAGGATGAGTATAAAGGGGAATGACCAGTTGACACATGGTGGGCTAGAGGTGGATCGTGCGGAGTAGGGAGTAACCTGCATTGGCCGTTAGTAGCGCAGGGAGAGGTCCTTTTGAGTGTATGTTATTTTGTGAGGGAATTTTGGAAAATTGTGGAGAGAACCAGTCCCTCACGAATAGCTGGGTGACTGTGTGTTCTTTTCTTTCTTTATTAGTTTACTGTGTCATCGTGACCTTGCTGTTTTCACTCTGGAAAAGCTATTTCAGACTAAGTAAATTGCAATAGAACAGTATTCTGTGGCTAGTTTTGTGCTTGAATTCATTTTCTGAGTGCAGGGGAGCCTAATTTGAGAATGGTAACCTAACAGAAATTTTGTTGAATATAACATGTTTTGCTATAATTTGTGTGTAGACAAGTTTTCTTATCTTGATAATGTTATATTTCAGAGCAGGAGTTGTTGGAACGTGCTGCATCTTTTCAGTCACGACCTGGTAGACCAGCAACCAGGATTCTAAGTGTTGCAATGCGAGTTAGAAATGTTCTTAGACAGGCTAATAGGCCTCAATTTGTATCTGCATTTTGTCAATCAAACTGTGGTGATGTTAGCCCAAATACTCTTGGGGCGTTCTGCATAGACACTGGAATGCCTTGTGACTTTAATCACAGTACTTGTGGCGGAAAGAATGAACTATGTTATGGACATGGACCGGGGTACATTTCTCTGCATTTAAGATTTCTGTTCTTCAAGAATAACTGATCATTTGTATACAATGTGAACCAAGTTGTTATGTTACGTACTTTAAATTTACAGCTACCCTGATGAGTTTGAAAGTACACGTATTATTGGTGAGAGGCAATTCAGAAAAGCTGTGGATTTGTTCAACAAAGCCTCAGAACAGCTAATGGGAAAGGTGGATTATCGTCACTCTTATGTCGACTTCTCCAAGCTTGAAGTGTCTCTTCCTAAACAGGGAGGAGCCACTGAAGTGGTTAAAACATGTCCTGCAGCTATGGGGTTTGCATTTGCTGCTGGGACAACTGATGGACCTGGAGCATTTGATTTTAAGCAAGGAGATGACAAGGTTTCAGTAGTACATAACGTCATTTTTCCCACTGCAGATTGTTGGTCTCAATTGCCATGATATTTCCTTGTTTTCTTTTCTAATTATTCAAGGGCAACGCTTTCTGGAGGTTGGTTCGCAATTTACTCAAAGCACCAGGCGAAGAACAAATTTCGTGTCAAAGCCCCAAACCCATTCTGCTTGATACTGGCGAGATGAAGACACCGTATGACTGGGCTGTAAGTGGTTTTCCTATGTAGAATTTATGTTCTGAAGAAATTTGTTTATTATTGGATTCTTAAAAATGTTAGGTTATCTTTTTTAAGAGGATGGTGCAGCTATTGAGTTACATGAACTCTGCTGTGATGTAAGCATTGCTTTGATAATTGTTTTATTCCATAAAACTAGCATCCTAGGTCGTAATACATGTTGTTTTGTCAACACCCCCACCCTTAAAGGGAAAAAAAACAACTAATATGCAGATATACTTTCTGCTGTGATAATCTCATATTGTAAAATACTATTTGGTCAGGGTTTGGGTCTCCAAACTTCTAGTGTGGACTGTTTAGTTGGATGGATTATCATAACTATGGATTCAGATTCCAGTTTTTTACTTTGCATTTATTGTTTTACCAATTGTATGCTTTTTATAAAATGCATTTTATTAAGTGGTGAAATTATCATTTTCATTGCACATAATCTATCATTAGAATAGTTTCTACCTGTTTTTCCCTTAGTCTAGAAACTACATTTGTTAATTAATTCTAGTTGATAGAGTTCAACGATACTACGTTGTCTATGCCAATGTGTATAATTCCTGAAATTCATGCTTTTCTGTCTCGTTGCCCTTTAAATTGAGGTTTATCGATAAGTTTTACTTTTACTTACACCTTTCTCAAATAACTTTTCAGCCTTCAATACTTCCAATTCAAATTCTTCGCATTGGGCAGCTTGTCATTCTTTGTGTACCTGGAGGTAGTAGCTTCCCTTGTTATTTATCCATATCTATCATTGTAGCTGGGGTAATTTTAATGTTATTAACCGATTATCTTAAAGTTTAGTTCATTTTATAATTGAAATTAAGTAGAATAAAAGACTAAATCCACTTTCTGCAATTAATGGGCATTGACTCAAGCCTTAGAGGGATGAGATTCCTGACAAACCCATGATTACAAGTCCCATTTAGCCTTTTATGTGACCTCAGTTGGAGACAAAGATAGGTGGGGCCTCGATATATGAAGTTCAGTTGGAAATAACCATTTAAACAGGAAGACTAATACAAGAATTAATGATATGTTTGATATGGTGGGCTGAAAAGTGCTTTTAATATAAGGGATTTTAGCAAAAATATTTTGATTATTCACTTTGGTAAAAAGTGCTTAATCACAAATTACTAGATCTTTCATTCTACACTGTTTACTCTTTAAAACTCAAGTACACAGTGGTCCAACCTCTATTCAAGTAAGGTCTTAATATTTAATTTTACACTCCTAAAAGCACTTTTAAGTGCTTCTTTAACAATTACTTTGGTAAAAAATCAAAAGCACACTACGAATGCTTTCTCACAGAGCACTTTTAGTGTTTTTTATCATTATAAAAGCACTGCTAACCGTAGCTTAGTTTTATTGACTTCAGATTTACTAGAGTGGTTGAGTATTGTGACGGCATGTAGTCCTCATTCATGTGAATGCATATAAATGTTTGTTTCCTTTTCTTTTGGTGTAACATATACTTTTCCCACTTAATAGTTGCTGGCTGCTGCTATGTCTTATCAAAAGAAAAAAGATTTGTCACATCATAAATTTTTTTTTTAAAAAGTAGACCAGTGCGCTTGCATTCACTTGCTTGTTGTCTCTTTTGTATGTTAAACTGACTTCAAAATCAGTTCACATTCTGCATAAAATGTTTGTAAAGTTTCCAGTTTGGCATTCTTGAACAATCTTGCTTCCGTTTTGTTATTTGAGTTCAAAATGAAAAGGTCAAAATGATCACTGACTCTTAATTTGTGTTACATTTCCATCAGTTATAATATAATTCATTTATTCTCTACAGAAAATAGAAATAGCTCATGTACCAGAGACTCTTTCCTTTCGCACATACTTCTAGACATTGCCCTTCTTTAGTTTAGACTAATGTCCTTTAAAATTTTGAAATCTTTAATAGAATTCACAACAATGGCTGGGAGACGGCTTCGGGATGCTGTAAAAACAGTGTTAGCTATCGGAGGCAAGAGAGAATTCAATGGCAACGTTCATGTTGTCATAGCAGGCCTGACTAATACCTATTCTCAATATGTCACCACCTTTGAAGAATATGAGATGCAAAGATATGAGGTTAGTGAATCAGTCTTTTAGCTTTGTCTGTACCTGTCCCAGTTCTGTTTTTACTTTATTTTAAGATTTAAGAACTCTTAGGTCTATTCTATTTTGATCCATAAACTTTTAGAAAAGATCTATTTTAGTTTCAAAACTTCTAAAAAATAATCATTTTCATCCCCTATCTTAATTCTACCGTCCATTTCTGCTTCACACAATACTCACTTCAACTAACTTATATGGTTTCATTACATGCACATACCAACGTGTTAATGTATACATTCAAAGTCATTCAAAGTTACATCATCCTGTCTATTGGTAGAGTAAAAACAAACACCAAAATCATTTTATATTTCAATACTAAATAAACATTTTGAAAGTTTAGGGATCAAATTTTAATAAATTTTGATAGTTTAGGAATTAAAATAAGATTTAAATTTGAACTTGGTTCTCAGGGTGCCTCAACGTTATATGGTCCATACACATTGGATGCATACATACAAGAGTTCAAGAAGCTTGCTCAATCACTCATTGATGGGAGCCCTGTGGAACTAGGGCCACACCCCCCCGATCTCCTTGCTAGGCAAATAAGCTTGATTACACCAGTTGTATTGGATGCGACTCCACTCGGAGTGAGTTTCGGGGACGTGAAAACTGACGTTCCCCCTAATTCGACCTTCAAGAGAGGTAGCTTGGTGACGGTAACATTTTGGTCGGGATGCCCTCGAAATGACCTAATGACTGAAGGTACATTTGCTCTCGTCGAAATCCTCCAGAAGAAGGATAGTTGGGTTCCAGCTTATGATGACGACGACTTCTGCTTGAGGTTCAAGTGGTCTAGACCTTTTCGACTTAGTACTCAAAGTTATGGAACCATAGAGTGGAGAATACCGCAGAGCGCAGTGTCGGGTGTTTACAGAATCAGACATTTTGGTGCAGCAAAAAGTCTTTTTGGATCAATTCGACATTTCACAGGTTCGTCTAGTGCATTTGTTGTAGCATGAGAATGAATGCATGAATAATACTTATGCTGGTAGGGACTAGGAAGGGATGTTGATTATTAACTGTTGCCTAATTTATTAATCAGTTGAAGCCAACCTTCTTGTGGCATTTGCTTGAATCTTGAGTCATCATTTACAACTTACTAGAATGAGCTCATGTTGTCACGGTCTCTAGTTAAACTGAACATAACTCAATTGGTTAAGACATATACCTTAAGACTAAAGGTCTTGGGTTCAAACTTCCACCCTCCATGTTGTTGAACTCCAAAAAAAAAAAAAAAAGTTTTTAATGAATTGCAAAAGTAACTCATAGTTTTTACAATTGAATTGCAGTTGCAATTTAAACAATTATTCCTTTCAATTTAGAAAATTGTTGTAATTAAATCATACTTAATTTGTAACTTTAGAAGTTTGAGGGGTAATTTGAGAAAATCAACCAAATATTTATTGCTTTTTGGACTCTGCTCATTTTTTAAAAGGAAGGTTTACTGACCTCGATGTCAGACACCTCATTTTACATTTTTACCCCCACTTTCAAAATAAGCAGAAGTTAAGTTTTTCTAACCCGTTTTATCTCTTCTCGTTTGTTGCTTTTCTTTGCTTTCCTTTCTCTCCCTTCTTTTCTTGTTTCTCTCACCTTCTCCATAACTATGAGATGTTTTTTAAAATTAAATAAAAATTCCAAAACTTCCAAAAAATAATAAATATTTTGTAATGACCCCACTTTTAAACAAGACTGCCTAAAATCGCCACAAGCATACATGCTTTTAAACAAATAACTAGTGAAGTTTAAAAGAGTGAGATCACTTATTTTCTCAATTGAAGAAATATGTAAATTCTTAAATAACAATTAAAAATATGTTGGGATCCCAACTCAAAAGCGAATAGTAAAAGCTAAAATACTAACTTGAACAGAAACATTTCAAATGAAACAACTTGGAAATAATGCAACTCTAGTGGAAGACTGAACTCAAGACCATGGACATAGCAATCCACTCCTCGTCAGCCACCCTAATAGCCCGTGTTCTTACCTAAAAAAACAGAAGCAAAGGTTGAGTATAAACATATGCAGTAAGTAACCTCGACCTTCGAGGTCAAACATACAAGCACAAACAATCATACATCTCGTGTGGGACCTATTCTCTATCCTTATATAGAGGTATACAATCTCATAGAAGATTCTCAAATATAAAACTCACATAGAGGTATACAATCTCATGGAAGGTCCTCAATACAAAACTCAACAGACATGTACAATCTCATGGAGGATCCTCAGTATAAAACTCTCACAGAGATGATGTCACTAACATATGTTCATACGACATATACTCATTAATATATAATTCCCAAATTACAAATACCACACAACCGATGCCCAAGGCATCCAACATTCAATATTCCAATGATTCCCCCGACATCCAAAGTCCACATATACATAACGCCCAATGCATCTAATGTCCACATAATCATAAATATACATTATGCCCAAAGATAATAACACATCATGCTTAGATATCACCAACGACATAACATAGACATAACCACAACATCCATCAAACAAATCAAACAATCTTCCGACCTGGCCCGAAGGCTTGTCCAGGAGCGAAGCTGTAACAATCTGACTTCTAGACATAGATTATCTAATGCCACTACTAGCATGCATACTCGAAACGAAAGATTTCCAAGTAACTCAGTTCAAAAATGGTCTTTATTATATAAGAAAATAGATAGAGTATCGATTTTTAAATTAAATCAACGAGATAAAATGAATGCAGATGAAAGTAAAATACAAGTTCGAATTGAAGGGATTGAATCCCAATTGAGGAAACGTTTAATCACGTTTGTCTTTGAGATCTGGAAGGGAAAAACAAAATTGATTTACCGTAAAAGAAGATTAAACATATTTGATTTAAGAAAAAATACATGTTGTAGAAGATCTTCCAAGAACACCACCAGTGGGAATCCTCGCTATGTCTCAGGGAGAAATTAAGGATTGTGGAATCCCTATCGAGAGAATTGATCGAGAGAAAATTTGGCGGAGAGAGATCTTTTTTTTTTTTTATCGAGAGATCACCAATCAAGAGAGAAAAAGAAAAAACCATATTCCTCTTTTTGAGACTGAAAATCTCGATAGAGGGGTAACCCCCCACGTCTCCATTACCCTACAAAAAAGTAGGAGAGTTATTATTATTTTTATTTTTATTATTTAAAATAAAAATTATTAAATCATATTTAATAAATAAATAATTAACAATTAATTAATTAATTTCAAATAATAATAATAATTAATTAATTTCAAAAAACACATATTTAGGCATTTAAATCATATTAAAATGCATACCTCTCTTATAACATGTAGTTTTAATATGAAGCCAATTCATATTAATTTTACTATATAGTTTTAATATGAATCCAATTCATATTATTATTTGAATCTTATCCAAATATTATTCCCTCTTATTATATAGTTTTAATTATAAATCATATTTATAATAAACTATGTAGTGTATTTTAATACATTATATTTTATATTAAACTTAGTTAATATAAAATTTCCTTTACATAATTTGAACAATTAAAATTATTCCAAAAATTAACTGATCCTAATTTTACCCTTAGCGAGCTAGCAAGGGGGCCTAATGGACCTACAGATTAGAAGCTCAAATAATTCGATATTAAATTAATTAAACTCTTTAATTAATTAAATCAACATTCATTAATTGTGGGTCACTCCACTAAAGACCTACAACTGTACTTTTCGCACTGTCGATATATTTTTATGTCTATGGATATAACTAGTCATCAATAAGGCGATCCTTCAAAAATTGCCCGTGACTACAGCTTGTTCAAAATTACCATTTTACTCCTGTAGTTACTTCTTTCTCCTTAAGTCTCATTGATCCTCTAATGAACAACTTGTTTATGGTCTAATAATAAACAAATCTCTCTCGAGCCAATAAGAGGGAGTTCAAGACCTGGAGTCAGCACTTAAGGGAGCAATTTATCTACTTTCCTAGAATGCTGGAAGGAGTAAACTTCATCTTGTGCAACTATGTTCTTAGCTCTCTACTTGGATAAATTCCCAAAATGATAGACATATTAAGTCACCGACATAGGCCACTCTCACCCATACAAATCAAAGGACTGCCCTCATAGACAGGAGTCTATAACTCACTTAAGATTGAGATCGAGTTATTTATGGTCATCCTATGAAATGTTAGTCTCTACAATTAATGGTGTTATGACGAGAGAATAATCATTTTGCGTTCCAATCTTGTACAAACTCTTTGTCAGGATACCCCACTCACATATCTCCACATGAACGATTTGGATCAAATCGTTTGTAACAATTACAGAGTGAGCCGTATCCGCAGTGTTACTAGCATAAGGCACCCAACCTTATCCATATACTACAAACCTTGTAGGTTATTACTTGAACAAGATCTTCTTGCATACCTACTATATACTGTTCAAGCTACATTGAATAACCTAGGATCTCAGTTTATTGGATTGAGTTAAAACGGTCTAAATGCCAAATAAAATACTTCTTATTTTCTTAAATAAATAAATTGTCATAGTTACAAATTACAAATTACGAGGTCCCATGAGATTTAGGACATCAATCCCAACACGAATAATAGTTAAAAAACTAGTACTTAAAACAACGAAAATAACTAAAAGCAGAAGTCTAAACTCGTGTCCATGACCTGTTCGCAACTCGCTTCTTGTCAGCCACCTCTTTAGGTTTTCTCATTACCTAAAAGAAAAAAGAAGGAATAGGTTGAGTATAAAATATAGCCAGCAAGTAACTCCGACCTTGCGGTCGGACATGTATGAAGGAATCAAATTCCCAATTGAAGTGATTGAACGCTTAATGCATTCAAAATTGAATTTGGGAAGAACATGCATTACAGAAACCAAAATACAGAGAATGAGAATTACCTTT
>JAOANK020000015.1:961022-971261 GCA_026257165.2 Telfairia occidentalis
ATAATTTGTTCAAAATACAATACAAGTATTACATTAGTGTGTATCAGCAGTTTATCAACACTTATTCGAAATTCATTGAAATATAACATTGGTGTATCTATGATATATTAGTAGTCATTAAAAATTCATTTCAAATATATCGTTAGTGTATCGATAGTATATCAACATTCATTCTAAATCTACTTCAAGTAAAATATTGACGTATCAATGCTCATTCAAAATGTAACTAAAGTATATCAGTAGTGTTTCAGTAATATATCAATACTCATTTAATATGCAATTTCAAGTATACTATTAGTGTATTAGTAATTTATCAACACTCATTCGAAATTTATTTAAAGTATAACATTAGTATATTATGACTCATTAAAAAATAATTTCAAGTATAGCATCAGTGTATCAGAAGTATAACAACATTCATTCTAAATAAAATTTCAAATATAATATTGGTGTATTATTAGTATATAACATTAATTAAAATTCATTTTAAGTATAACATTGTTGTATTATTAGTATATTAGTACTTCTAAAAGACGCATTTTTTCAAATATATTATCAACACCCGTTCAAAATTCAATTTCAAGTGTAACATTGGTGTATCAACAGTTTATTAACAATCATTTAGAATGGTTAATCAACGTGACAAATTGAATCATTATAAGTTAATGATAAATAATACTCTAAAACAGATGATTAAAAAGTCAAATTAAGTCCACAAATAATAATAAATGCACGAACACTTGTTTATTAATAAATTTGCTATATGAATGATAAATTTGATGTATAAATTACATAACTGTTATACTTTATATTTGGTATATCAGTTAACCAATATACTAACTATAAAGTATATCAATTGACTACTATACCAAAAGTATATCAGATATACTATTGATATATATGTTGATATACTAACTTGGGTAAAATTGGAAAAATAAAAAATAAAAATCAGATTATATAGTTTTTTGCTATATTTTCAAATTTCAAAAAAGCATTACTATATTTACAAAAAAATTTCAAAAAAATTGTTATTCATGCAACTGGCTCATACATTCTACAGAAAAATGATATAGGGCAACAAAACAATATACTTGATGGAAAGACCGCATATATACATGTTATATGTATAATATCTAAATATATTGGATGTGAATATTATATTTGTACCATGCACACTATTTATCAATTAATTCTATTATACAGCTTAGAGGAATCAGACCATTCAAACAAGGTAGAAGAAACAAGCCTAGAGTAATCAAGTCATCGGAGATTATGAGGTCATCTTTTACCTGAAAGTCCGGTTCAACAGAAGAGAAGAAAAAAGAAAAAGTGATGAATTTGTTACATACGACCTTCTTTCAACCTAATGTCACAACTTTAAATGAATGAGAATTTTATTGACCAAAGTTGTTTGATTTTAAATTTCTATTTTAATAACTTTCAGAATCACCTTTGAACTATTTGAGAGCACCAAATATTTCTTTTTAATGTTGCTTTTCATATGTAGTATGTTATTTATAAAAGTAGTCTATATGTGTTATTTACCATAATAGTACAAGTGAATATGTAGGTTGAAATTTATATACTAGGTATGAGTACATTATACTAAATATGTTAAAGAAAGAATATAAAATAGTATTCCAAAATAAGTAAATGCAATATTGTAGAGCTTATTGAATACTTCACAATAGCATAAAGATGTTGTTTTGGTTAATAATATAAAGTATACGCATTGAATGAAAACTTAAACGTAACAAATTTTAAAAGTCAATGTTGTTGTTGTTGAATAATTAAGCATACTACACAATGTTATTTGATAGTGTTTATTTTAGTGAACAAGTGAATGTAATAAATGGGTTAATGATAACATTGAATGAATATGTTAATGTTCTTGATAGCTAATATTGAGGTCATATTTAGAATGAATATATGAAATAACATCCTAAAGACTGCTTAATTCACTTCCAAGTATCGAAATCTTGCTTTTGATGCATTTCTTATTAATAGAAAATGTTCCTTGTCTATGATCAGTCAATACTTATGTCCAAAGAACATGTATGATCCTTTATAAACTTTTATACAACTCAAACTTCACTCTCAACATCTCTATGACAAGCAGCATGAAATCACCATTGGCAATCATCAGATAGACAGTGTAAAACTAAAATTTCAAGATTTGATTTGATAGTCTTGAACTATAAATTGTCTTTAATAGCAATAGTACGCGGCGTATTTTGTAAATTAATTTTTCCATAGAACTTATCATTGACATCAATAGGAAAATTCTCTTCTATCTTCACAACATGCATCAATCTTGTGATGAAAACAACCTTTTGATGCAATACTATTGTTGCTTGAAGAAAAATGAGGCAAATTATTAGATTCTACAGTCTTTGATTAGTAAACAACCTTATCTCATGATGTTGTATAACCAAATCATATATGTGCCCTTGGTAACTTGAATATCTTTCTTAACAAAATGTCAAAGTAATGCAAACAAATACTTCAAGTCTATGAAAGTTAGCTTGAATTCCTAATTGTTGGCTTATAGCATCCATAAAAGTATTGAAGGTTATAGAACCATGAAACAGTATTTCTAAAATTTTATAGTTTACATAATATCACAGTCATTCTAATTGCCACCATATAACATACGTAGCGAAATTAAAGTACTACCAGAATTTTTGATAATTGGTTTAATATATGAAACTAATGTATTACCTATATTAAATATATAATTAGTTATGAAACGAAGAACAATATGAAATATATATAAGATGGAAGTTTTTAAAATGTAAATACATACCAAGTATATTATAAATATGTGTACATAACCCAATACTATGCATGATATATTATTAAAGTGAACATTATATATGCATACACGTATTATATATACCTAGTATATATAATATTTACGAATATTTATAAAATAACGATATGTTCACCCCACACAGAAATATATACACAATGTATATAGTATATAAACATGATTGATGATTGAACAATAATTAATTTACAAATACTACAAGAAGATAAATATAGTATGTAACGTCCTGTTATTTTTTTTATTTATTGAATTTAGTTGTTATTTTGTTGATTTGTTTGGGATATAATTTCTGAGGTAGTGTTTTTTTATTAGAAATGAAGTTATTAAGGTTTATTTGATGGGAATTAAGAGATTTTACCTTTTGGAAAAAAAAAAGTAAAATTAAAGTTAATGGCAAACTCATAATTAAGTGAACAAGGGTTAGGATTAGAGTTTTGTGAGAATCCTATAAATATACTTATTAGGGACCCTAGCTACCAAACTTTTTCCCTATTCCAAAAAGAAAAACATTTTCCAATTTTCTCTCTCCTTTTCCCCTTCCTCGTTCATGCAAACTCCTACTCTCTTCTCCCAAATTTTTTTTCCCTCTCTCATGTTCACCTCTCTCCTAGCAGTAGTGAGTGGTAGCAGTGGTGACCAGCAACAGCAACAGTAAGTGGCCGACGAGGTGTTATTCTTCTTTTTTCTCAATTTTCCCTAACTTTCCTCACTCCATTTGAGTTTGGATTTTGAGGACAGCTTCTTTATCACCTCCTCTTATCCCAATCAAAACAGGTAAGGCAATGGAGTTCTCGGTCTTTGTGTTTTTTTTTAGAATTTCCTGTTTTAATCACGTTTTTCCCATTTTTTTCATCTATTAAGAAGGCATTTTTGGCAAAACAAAGGGTCGAGATGAAGCACGAAGTCGAGATCTACGCATTGGAGGAATCAGAATCACAATCGGACAAGGGGTGAGGCAGCACGTGTAGCTAAAAGCCACTGCAACACGCGTCAGGCTTCAACCCCACGCTTGGCAGTGTGAGGGGTGTCTGTTAGGGCTGATTTCAGCGGCGTTGAACTCTTGAGGGTGAGTAGATTCTGAAACTTGTCTCTGTTCACCCATTCGAGGCGGCACCAGAAGGCACTCGTCGGACGACTGCAGGGCGTGAGCTTATTTAAATTTAATTAAACTATTTTTAATAGGCTTGAATTATTTGGGTCAACCCAATTCCATTTTAGTAATTTTGAGCCTATTTGGCTTTTAGCCCAACACGTGACACAATTCATTATAACTAAATTATGTCATAAATTTTAAGATAAATAAGTGACATTATTTAATTTGTCAATTTTATGTTTTTTGAATTTTAATTTAAAGACACATGTAAATTTGCAATTGGTCACAAAATTTATCATTCAACAAATGCCCATTTTTCAAGATTTATGTACTTATATACATGGATGGATCTAGAAAAACTAATATATATATATATATATATGTTTTTGCAAACTTTGATTGATTGTTTTGGCCAAAATTTCTCCATGATTTGAATTTGAAATTTAGAGACCATTATTAGCTTTCACAACTTTATTCGAATGGGAGGAAAAGCAAAATTAGTGATAATTTTTTTTTTCCATAATTTAGATCTTGGAGAGATTCGGCAATTTTAATTTATTAAGGAAATCTTGTGGCAAAGTCAATGTTCTCTTGATCTTTAGAAAATATTTTCCCAGAAAATGTTTTTAGAATTTGCCACCTTTATTTAGTAAAATCTTTTGCCAAAATTAAAATCTTCTAGCTCAAGATATTTAGGAGAGAATTTGGCAAATCTTTTGCTAAAATTAAAATTTTCTAGCCAAAAAATTTTTATGAGTAATTTTAGCAATAAATCTTTTGTCATAATTAAAATTTTATTGCCAAAGGATATTTAGAAGTGATTTTCGAATTGGGAAAATAAATTTATCTTGGCAAAAAAAAATTATAACTTGGGAAGAGTTGTCAAGACCAGAACACGAAAGTCTCAAGACAATTCTTTTAGGTTCTCTCTAAAAAACCTCTTCTTCCTCTTTTTTTTTCGAGCCTTTCTGTTGTTTATTTGGCTTCTAACGCTCATACTTTCTTTTTCTTGCAGTTTTGAGTTATCACAACGGCCACCCTCTCTTTTGCTCATCTCATTTGTACAATTGGTAAGAAGAAACAAAAGAAATCTATGATTTTTTTTAATTTATGCTGCGCCAAGAAATGCAAACTTTTTTTTTAATAAGTAAACTTAAGTAGCACCATTTTTTTTAATGGTATAGGTGCTGCTGCAAGGCAACCCTAACAATTTTTATTATTATTATTACAAATGGGTGATGTCGCAAGGCAGCACCAAACTTAATCTTTTTTTTTGTTTTTTTTACAATTCGGTACTACTGCAAGGCAGCCCAAGCCCTTTTTTTAAATTTTAGCCCAAACTTTTTTTTTACATATATATTCTTGTTTTTAAACTTTCTTTTTTAGGAAACAAAATACTGTCACTACAACATCAATTTTCATTCATCCTTCAACAGGTAAACATATTCAATTTTATATACATATATATATTATGTCTTTATTAGTCTTGATTTTGCTGCTATGATGCCCTGTAATGCTACTATGTTGTTATGATGTCTCCGTTTGTGATATTATACAATGCCCCTGCTTTTTCTTTTCATAAATGAAATCTATTTGCTAGCTATTGTGATTTTTTTTTAATTGTGATAACCTACACCAATGGTCACCATGAGAATATCTCATTAGGCCAATCACCTAACTTTTTAAGTTTCGAGTGATTAAAGAGGCAATACAGTGATGTCACTCCCTATTAGGCAAGGTCAATCACCCAATTTTGGTGATTTTGGAACCCTATGGTCACCGGAAGAATATCTCACAATGTTAATCACCTAACTTTTTTAGTTTCTGTTGATTGAAGAGGCACTACAGTGATGTCACTCTCTATTAGGCCAATCACCTAATTTTGGTGACTTTGGAATCCTATGACAGTGGTCACTGAAGAACATCTCACAAGGTCAATCACCTAACTTTTTTTGTTTTTGTTGATTGAGGAGACACTACAACGATGTCACTCCCTATTAGGCCAATCAACTAATTTTGGAGACTTTGGAATCCTATAGCAGTGGTCACCTGAAGAATATTCCACAAGGTCAATCATCTAACTTTTTTAATTTCTGGTGATTGAGGAGGCATTACAGTAATGTCACTCTCTATTAGGCCAATCACCTAATTTTGGTGACTTTGGAATCCTATGACAGCGGTCACCTGAAGAACATCTCACAAGGCCAATCACCTAACTTTTTTAGTTTCTGGTGATTGAGGAGGCACTATAGTGATGTCACTTCCTATTAGGCCAATCACCTAATATTTGTGACTTTGGAATCCTATGGCGATGGTCATCTGAAGAATATCCTACAAGGCCAATCACCTAACTTTTTTAGTCTTTGGTAATTGAGGAGGTATTACAGTGACGTCACTCCCTTTTAGGCTAATCACCTAATTTCGGTGACTTTGAAATCTTATGGCGGTGGTCACCTAAAGAATATCCCACAAGACTAATCATTAACTTTTTTAGTTTCTGGTGATTGAGGAGACACTATAGTGAAGCCACTCCCTATTATACTAATCACTTAATTTTGGTGACTTTGGAATCCTACGACGATGGTCACCTGAAGAACATCCCACAAGCCAATCACTTAACTTTTTTAGTTTTTGGTGATTGAGGAGGCACTATAATGATGTCACTTCCTATTAGGTCAATCACCTAATTTTGGTGTCTTTGGAATCCTACGACAGCGGTCACCTGAAGAATTTCCTACGAGGTATCACCCACAATAGAATTAAATGTTTTTGATTTGTACTATCATGTTTTAGTACTTTGTGACATTTTTTTTATGGAATCATTTTTTTTATGAACTAAACTTAAAGTTTTCCTTAAGCTACCTACCTACCCTTGAAGATTAGGGATCAAGTGAAACGTAGTTCATTTGATTTTTTTTAAGGGGAGTCGTTCACCTTTTAAACTTATGTGGGTCAGGAATAGCGTGCAATTTAGGCTCTTGCGATAAGGAGCATTACATTTTTTTGCATAATACTTCTTGAGAAACTTTCCATTGATCGAGCCAATCTTAAGCTCGTCTTTGTCAACTATTTTGCATGCTCAATTCTTATAAATTTCTTTCACAACGTAGGGTCCATCTCATTTAGGTGTAAATTTATTCTCTGTCGAGTTGTTATAATATATCTTGGAACAGCGAGCACAAGTGATTATGCTTCTCATTATCCTTAAATAATCGGAAAAGGCTAGCAATTTTGTCTCAAGCATCCCTTTCCTCACCTATTTTGTGTCTCCTTCAATAATGAATGTTCTTGTCACACTTTTTTCTTTAAAAATTTCAATTTCCTTTTCTTATCGAACAACAGCAATCGAAACTGACACGCCAAAAAAGAGTTCCACTGTGTGTCTGTATTTGTTTAGAGAGACAAACCTGATACTATCTTTGACAGAGAGAGGAAACCAACAAATTTAGAAACAGACAAAAACCCAGAACCCACGTTTGCCCTCTCTCCCTCTCTCTTAATGCAACCCCAAAGGGCCCAAACGGTTCAAAGGGAAGATTTTAAGGGGGATAAGCTTTTATTCTTCTGAGTGCTGTGAAATTTTCATACTCTTGTCTGTGGTATTTGAATCTGTCTTGTGAATTTTGAATTCGTTGGTGTCCATTCTGAAATTCTTACGGGAACTGTACATGATTAGGAGTTAAAAGAAAAAGAGGATTTATATATAACTTATAAATCTTTTCATCTTCCATTGGAATGCGATTTCTGTCCATTTGGGTTCTCATCTCCGAGGATGTCCGCGGTTGAAGCTCCGGTGCCTTCAAATGCAAACCCCAATTTCGTGCCATTTCGCGATGCTCGTTCAGCAGCTGGTAGCAGCAGCGACATGTCGGCACTTGATGATTCCGACACCCAATCGTGGCATTCGGTGTTCGACTCTACGGCTTGGGGATCTCAGGGCGAGATGGAGGGCTTTCAGGAGGCTGAGATGATGGATCATTTCGTCTCCGAAAGTTCGTCGGAGGTGGATTTGGAGATTCGGGATTTGGAAGTAAAGGTCCATTTTGGAAAGCGAGAAAGAGATTGTAGAATTTGCCACTTGGAGCTGGAAAGCGCTGGAGGAGGAAGCGATTCTTCTGATAATACTCCAATTCAGCTCGGTTGTTGCTGTCGAGGTGATTTGGGTACTGCCCACAAGCAATGTGCTGAGACTTGGTTCAAAATCAAGGGGAACACGTAAGTAAAAAAACATTCTGATAATCCTTTGGATCTTTGGTTTTCATCATTTATGGTTTTGATCTAAAACTTGAATTAGCTTAGCTCTTGCAAGTAGTTCAATTGAAAGATAAGAAGACGACTTTTTTACTTAGGAAACAAAGTTATAATCTCCTCTGCTTCTTGCTTTAAGCAAGAATTCATCTCTTTGTTGGATTCTGTAAATTCATTATGCCTCACTATGAACTTTTGAGTGTTTAGATTTTCTGTATACAACAATTGGTTTTCTTTATAGTATTTTGAAGTACTCAACTCACTTCTGCTTGATTTTATCCGTTCTAAATTCTAAGTTGTTGAATAAGTGTTGGTGCGTATCATGTGGATAAGAAAAATAAAGATATATGACATATCTGAAGGTTGAATATCTCTTTGTTTATTTTTTCTTTGCACTTCAATAATAGGACGGTGTCAGACTTGAATTTCCTATACCAAAATTCTTGCGTCTAAATTGGGCATACAAGTGTCAACTTGAACATAATTTAATTGGTTAAGACATATCATCAACTAAAAGATCAGAGGTTCAAATCTTCACTCCTACGTGTTGTTGAACTCAAAAAGTTGGTCATAAAAGCTTCTATATAGCTAATTTGTTTCATCTCCTTTTTAACAACATAGATCAGATATAAAATTGGGCAGACAAATTAGCATGGTAGTTAGAGACCTTAAATCAACTTTTTCTGTAAAAGGTTGTATTTGATCGTTCCGTTGAGAACAAGTGACTGTTCTCAACCCAGCATAGAATTATCTTCTGTTTAACTTGACGGAGTTAGAGATCTTAACTCTATCAAACAGAACATTCAATCATCATCACTAATCGATAAATAGATATGTGATTGAGATAGATCATAAAAGTTGGATTCGTTTCTTGGTTGGTATACACCAAGTCCTTATGATGCTAGATGACCATGCTGTGGTGACTATGAAATTGACAAGCAATATGATCTTCCTTTATGGCAGGATTTGCGAGATCTGCGGAGCGACTGCACACAATGTTGCAAGTCAACAAATAAATGAACCAAGCAATGCGTTTGTGGCTGCAATAGCGGCGTCAGCTCCTACAGCGCCCCTAACTCTCGTTGAGACTCAAACAATCTTTCACGGTCGACGCATTATGAACTTTCTACTTGCTTGCATGCTCCTTGCATTTGCAATGTCCTGGCTTTTTCACTTCAAGTTAATGTCATAGACTTGGAAGATCACCTACACCTTGAGGAAGAAAATTAATGAATAATGAAAATTTGGGGCATTCCAATGTTCAAGTTCTGTGGTCAAATTGGGTTCTTCTGGTCTTTGCATATATTTACACTTTAGTTTGTTTAGTTAATTGTGATGAGGTTGGCTTCATTAGGAAATTTTTTAGTTTGTGCCTTTATGGTGTGGTGAATGCATAGGGCTCAGTAAATATAGGTACTTCTCTCTACTCGATGTTACTTAAAATAAATTTTTATTTTTATTTTAATATTTCTTAAATTTTAACAATTATAAGATTAAGAGGATTAGGAGATCGAATCATCGACTTTTATAGTGAAAGTAAATATTTTATCTATTGGACTAATTGGCTTGAAATAGATTTTTCTGACCAGAACAATTCAACAAGAAAAGAGGACACACTTGAGGGGATTTTTTAGAATAATTAACATATTGAGGATAATAATAAAATCATGTCTCATTTTTCAAAAATAATTTCAAACATTTTTCTAATATGCTAGATCTAAACACTAGGTTTAAATACTATTTTTTATATTTGGACTTAACTTTAGTTTATTTTGGACTTTATACTTTTTAAAATGGTTATTGTAATGGGTAGCAAATTTAATTAGGGTTTTAATATATTTAGCATGGTCTTTTATGTATTTGCAAATATGGCAAATCGGATTTTACATTTTTTTATTTCCCATTTTACCCCTTTATATTCGCGCCTTTTGTAAATCTGTATCTTCTTCTTCGGTGGATTTTTTCAAGTTTTTCACCCAAATCGCATCTCTCTTCTTGCTGTCCGATCTTCTCTGTTTTCTTCCCTCAATTTCTTCAAGTTTTTCACGCGATTTCTTCATCCTCTTCA
>JAOANK020000015.1:991688-1003371 GCA_026257165.2 Telfairia occidentalis
TCACACAATTCAAACAAGTAACCGACATAGCCCAATGGTTTATCCAGGAGCGAAGTCACTTACCTTATACTGTAGTAAACAACAAGAAGTATCTAAGAGACCCGGTAGACGATTCTTTTAGCACCTAAGGCACACATACATCAATAACGTCCTATTAGCCAATTATTCATTATTATTATGATATGGAATAGGCAACTTAAGACTTTAGGGAGCGAATACTACCGAGAGAGTCAGAACACACTACAGTCGAGGAGACGCCCCATGCATCGCCACGCGGTACCATCGAATTGCCACGTGTCATCCAGGCATTGCCGAAGTTTGGGTGAATAGGGACCAATTTCTTAATCTACTCAACCCCAGGAATCCAATGCTATCGGAATCAGCCTGAACAGATTGCCGATGCGCTGCCACGTGCAACCTAAACTCGCGACGCGTAGTCGAGATCTACACATTGGTGAGATCACACGCACCGCCGCCAGTGTCGCTTCCTATTGCATGTGACCCTCCACCACTGCTCCGATCATGATTTCGATCTCACCAATGTGTAGATCTCGACCTCCCTATGCTTCCCGACCCTTCGTTTGCCAAAATTTCTTTTTTGAAAGACCGAGAGAGAGAAAAACATGGTTAAAATAGAGAAAAATTGAGAAAACATGAAGTTCGAGAACTCTGATGGTTTACTTGTTCTCGTTGGCATATGAGGAGGTGATGAGGAGGCTTTTCTCAAAATTTGAGCCAAAACGGAGCTACGAAAGTTGTTGAAAATCAAAAAGGAAGAGAAAAAACACCTTGTCGTCGCCTCTGCCGATCCCGATCACCGATCAGCTTCTGCTGCCAACTGTTACTACCTTTTGAGAGAGCGGTGCAGGTGAGAGAGAAAGGTGTGTGAGAGGAAGACGATTTTCGCGGGGGAAGAGTGGAGTTGGCTTGAAAAGCAGAAAAAAAGAGAAAAAATTGGAATAACCTCTTTCCTTTTAGAATAAGAAAAGAGTTTTGGTGGCTAGCGTTCGATATATTTATAGCATTCAGCTCAAACCTAAACCCTAGTCATAAGTCTTCTAATTACAAGAAAGTCATTATTTAATTTTTTTTTCTCCTAATTTTTCCAAATAAAATCTCCAATTAAACCAATAAATTAATCTCTATAAAATCTTCGTCCAATAATAAAAAAAATCAAAACTAAAATTTAATCTCTTACTTAACTCGAACAATCATAAACTAAATTAAAAAATTAAGCGCTTTACACTAACCACTGTCCTCTGATACTAGAATTGGTTGATGCAATATTTTAGTAATTGTAGGTGAGATACCACGAGGACTTAATTTTGGAATTGCAAGAATAGATTAACATATTATTTATGTAATTGCTTACATTTTTAATAACAACTAATAAGCACACGTGTCATAATATGATAAGAGAATAGACATGGAGTATGATACATTGCGCCGATACACAGAATTGGGCGTTAACTCATACAAGTTGAGTGTGCAACCAGATTCATTAAATCCTGAAACAGACTACGTTCTTATCAGTTATCAGAACGAAGCGGCCCCTCAAGAACCACACGGTTTGCACCCGCAATTTTCCGGCATTGAAATCGCCATGGACGCTGTCGCCGACGCTCACAACAACCACGTGCACGGCATGGCGCCGCCGCCGGACTCCTCCGCCGCTTCACCTGAGATGATGCACCACAAGATGATGATGCATATGACTTTCTTTTGGGGAACGAATGCGGAGATTCTGTTCAACCGTTGGCCTGGCGACCGGGCAGGCATGTACGCCTTGGCCTTGCTATTCGTCTTCGCGATTTCGTTCCTCGTCGAGTTTCTTTCGCATTGCCGATTGACTAAAGAAGATTCCAGCCCCGCGGCGGCCGGATTGATCCGGACTCTGTTGCATACTGTTAGGGTTGGATTGGCCTATCTGGTGATGCTCGCCGTCATGTCGTTCAATGTTGGAGTGCTTTTGGTGGCCATCGGCGGCCATTGCCTCGGATTTTTCTTGTTTGGGAGTAGATTTTTCAATAAATCGGCCGCGGCTGCTGGTAAATCCTCTGATCTTCCTCCTCTTACTTGTTGAAATCGATGATGAACGAATGTGCAAATCTGCAATTGAATTTTGAAATGATCTGAATCAAATGTTGTTGAGTTGCTGCTGCTGATAAATTTTTGGTTTCAATTTTCGATTTGGCTTCTTACGGTTCCGAAACAAAATTTGTTTTCGAATCTTGCAGCTTATGTCAAGTTATAACCGGAAGGGGATTTGGTAAATGGGAATGCTTGGATTCAGATTCCGGGAAAATTCGCTTCTAATTTTCTTCTCACTTTTCATCCATTTCTTTTGTATTCTTACTTTTGTAATTGTAAGGTAGAGGATATTCATCGATCTTTTAGAGATAAAATTAGGGGGAAAAAAATAATAATAATCTTTTTCATAATTGAAGCGTTCATAAATTGATTTTTTTTTTGGGAGTTTGAACGAATGGTTTTTCAATTTGGGTCAGTTTTATTTTTGTTACATATTTTTAAAACTAGTCTTATCTGCTTGCCTTTTCTGCCTCCCCACGAGACTCGTGAAACTTTATCTAAATTTAAAAAGCATAAAATATGCTTTGAAAACTCTTCTTTTTTCTTTTGTTTGTTTAAAGATTTAAGAATTAAAATCACTGTTAAATTGGCTTAACTTATTTTTATTTTTAAATTAAAAAATATTTGTACAAATTTGCTTAATACTGAAATTGTATGTATATATATATATTTTGAATTCACTGAAATTGTAGATTATTACTTGTAAATATGTTAGATATCGTGAGCAAAAATATACACAGTATCTCTGTTTGTTCTCTTTATTAAATTGTAAATTTAGATTTTGTCTGTTTAGTCGTTAAGAAATTTTAATTACTTACTTCTTTGAACTATGAATTATGCTTTCATTTCTCGAGTTAAAGTTTTTTATATGAATTTATTGAAAAAAATTAATGTCAGTATAACTCTAAAAGAAATAGGAAATCTCAATTTCTTATTATGAAATATTCCAAAATTTTATGGCCATTTTATACATATAAAAGTTGAAACAAAAATTAGAATTGTTTAATTATTTATGTATGATCCACCTTTCATTTTGATCATTTGAAGTTTAAACCGTCAATGCTTGTCATAAATTTTTTTAATTAAATTACACATTTAATTTCTATCGGGATGTGTGTAATACTTGTATAGTATTGAAATTCAATAAGAATTAAATCCTGTCTAGATATATCAATTTTTTTAGTTCAATCACATGCGAGGGTGGAAAATTTAGCCTATAATCTTTTGATCGGGAAGATACGCCTTAAACAATTGAGGATGACTCGATTTGGTCATTTCAATATACCATCTGTGTACAATGAACAACCCAACATTTGTATTGTAATATTAAAACTGGTAATTCATGATAGGCAAGGGCAAATATTAATTTTACCTAAAATTTGGGTAAAATTTGAAATCTATTAAAGTTTATGGAAAAAAGCTACATAATTAAACTTAAGAAATAATAAAGTGATTTGGAAATAAGGTAAATTAGATTAATGTGTGATAAATATGGCGAGGGTTTATTTAATTTATTTTCTTGAAAATAATGTGGCAAGGGTCATTTGTTTTTATTTTTGAGAATAGGATTTGTTTGTTGCTTAGTCGAATTTATTATACACCACAATTTTCTATTGATGTAATATGAAACTACATTTCAACTCAAAAAGCAAAATGAATGAAGTCTTTGTTAAAGGAAAATTTTCATTGTTAAACTAAGTATAACTCAACTGGTTAAAGACATATTTATTTGATGAAAACGTCATAAGTTCAAATTTTTCACCCTACAGATTGTTGAACTCAAAAAAAAAAAAAAAAGAATTCATTTAATTATGAAAATGCTCATTATTATTATTATTATTATTATTATTATTATTTTGTTTTTGAATTCAGGCTTTATTTTCAGATGAACTTTGTCTTTGAAAACTTTTCAAGCGGTTGTATTAAGTTAATTCTAGAATAAATATAAATTCTCTCTAAGAGATGATTTAGGACAAATAATTTTGGGATTAGTTTAATGGGTATGTCTCTCTCTTAAAAGACTTAATTTTCGATGAATATTCACTTAAGTTGATGATTAATTTACTTATGGGATTTAGGAATAATTTTTGGAAGAATTTTATTTTGGATAGATGTTTGATCTAATTAAGAGAATTTATCCAAGTACAAGGTAAAAATACTTGTTTTCGTCAACTTGTTTTATTTCTTTTTTATCTTAAAATTAATATATATTATTATGAATAATATAAGAAAATAGATGTGCATTTACTAAATCAACCAAGTGTTTAATCTTCAATTGTCCAATATGTCTAATGATGTCTAAGTAGCCACATCAGTTGTCAAATTGCCTATAAAGAGTGGCATTTAATGAATTTTGTAGTTGTAATTTTTGGTGAGAAAAATAAAAGAAAACAACATAATTTTCTTATTTTTCTAATTTCCTAATTTCTACCATTTCATATTTTGTTTTTAATTTCTTAAATTTCTTTTTCTTATTTTAATATTATAATTTTTCGGTATTCGTATTATCATGGTGCTTCGTTTTGCTCTTTCATTTTACAACACCTTATCAGCACGAGCCTCTGCCATTTTTCCTCGTTGAAGGTAGGTCGTCCTAAAGGTAGGTAATTTTTACTCTTCATTATTATTAGTAAATTAAATGTTGTTTTGCATATTTGGTATATATTAAAATCCTAATATAAACTCAATACTTTGTGATAGTGTTACTAGGACAAATCTTACAAAATTAGAATGCGCAGCCCTTGACATTAACGGTAGCAATTATGTGTCATGGGTGCTTGATGCTGAAATCCATTTGGATGCCATGAATCTTGGTGATACGATTAGAGAAGGAAACGCCACATCTAATCAAGAAAAGGCAAAAACAATGATCTTCCTTCACCATCATCTTCATAAGGGATTGAAAATGGAATATCTTACGATAAAAGATCCATATATCCTACGGTGAAGTTTGAAAGAAAGGTATGATCATAAAAAAGCTGTATTCTTTCTAAAGCTCGTTATGATTGGATGCATCTAAGGTTGCAAGATTTTAAATCAGTAAGTAATTATAATTCTGCATTATTTAAAATAAATTCAAAGTTGTTGTTATGCGGAGAAAAAATTACTGATGAAGATATGTTAGAAAAGACTTTTTTGACATTTCATGCCTCAAATATGCTCCTGTAGCAGCAATTACAAGAGAAATAATTTTAAAAATATTCTGAACTTATATCATGTCTTCTCATTGCTGAACAAAATAACGAGCTGTTAATGAAAAATCATTAATCTCGACCAACTAAAACAACACCATTCCCTGAAGCAAATGTTCTAATTTCTAATAATCAAGGTCGAGGCCGAGGTCGTGGTCGAGGTTGAGGCCGTGGTAGAGGAAGAAATAATTATTCATATCATGGTGGTTATCATAATCTTTTCAATTTCAAGAAAACCACACACAATGATTATCATAAACGAAAAGCCCCATAAAATAAGGGCGTTGAAAATAAATGCTTTAGATGCAAAATGACTGGGCATTAGTCTCATACTTGTCATTCGTCAAAACACTTAATTGATCTTTATCAAGCTTCCTTGAAAGAAAAAAGAAAAAATGTGGAAGACAATTTTGCCTACCAAGATAATGATATATTTGATTCATCAAATACGATAAATTTGGATGTGGCAGATTTCTTCGAATCTCCTGGAGAGAAAATTAGCACAATTGAAAGGACAACAAACACGTCTTTTGATTTTGAGAATATTCAAAATTAATGTTGTTTTCTAGAATCTATTTTTCATGTTTTTAGCTAAGGTTGAATTTTTATATTTGAAGTTTTGTAATTATTGTAATTATTTTGTTTAATGAAGAAGCATGAACAAGTTTCATATATTGGTTGACTCAAATATGAACAGTGAAGATCTATGTCTGGCAGATTGTGCAACTATGCACACAATACTTACAAGTAGAAAATATTTTTCCAAACTGATAATGCTGGAAGCAAAAGTCAATACAATATCAAGTTCTGTAAATTTAATTGAAGGTTTTGGAAAAGCAAATATTATTTTGCCTAGAGGAACAAAATTTACAATTGACAATGCATGGTTCTCTAGTCAATCAAAGAGAAATCTACTAAGTTTTAAAGCTATACGTTACAATGGTTATCATATCGAGACTGATAGTAAGAACAATATGGAATATCTTTATATTATATTACTGTCTCATATGACAAACTATATTGGAAGAGTTGCGGGCTTTATCTTCTGAATTATATTATACCCATATATGAGTAATTGAAACATATTCAACAATGACTTCGAAGTTTATGAATTTAGATATATTTACCATTTGGCATGAACGATTAGGCCATCTTGGATCTATAATGATGAGAAAAATAATTGAAAATTCACATGGACATCCATTGAAGAGCTAGAACATTCTTCAATCTAATGAATTATCATGTGATGCTTGCTCTCAAGGCAAATTAATCATTAGACCATCACCAACTAAAGTCGGAACTTAATTATCTGCACTTTTAGAACGAATTCATGATGATATATGTGGACCTATTAATCCATCAAGTGGACCATTTAGATATTTTATAGTATTAATCGACGCATCTAGGAGATGGTCACATGTGTGCTTATTATCAAGTCGAAACCTTGCATTGACAAGATTACTTGCTCAAATAATAAAATTAATAGCACAATTTTTTGATTATACAGTTAAGCCTATTCGTCTTGATAATAATGGTAAATTTACATCTCAAGCATTTGATAATTATTGTATGTCAATTGGGATAAGTGTTGAACATCCTATAGTTTATGTTCATACACAACATGGTTTAGCAGAATCATTTATAAAACGTATGCCGTTAATTGCTAGACCATTACTTATGAGAGCTAAGCTTCCTACATCTGTATGGGGTCATGTTATTTTATATGCGTCATCACTTGCATGCATAAGGCCAGTAGTTTATCATAAGTACTCCCCATTACAATTAGCATATGGTTAGGAACCAAATATATCCCATCTAAAAAATTTTGGATGTGCAGTATATGTTCCAATTGCTCCACCACAACGTACTAAGATGGGTCCTCAAAGGAGGTTAAGAATATGTGTTGAATTTGATTCCCCATCAATTATTAAATATCTTGAACCCCTGAAGGGTGATGTGTTTACTGCACGATTTTCTGATTGTCATTTTAATGAGAAACATTTTCCAACATTAGGGGGAGGAATTAAGAAGTTGAAAAAGAAATTACATGGAATATATCATTATTGTCTCATTTAGATCCCATACAGATCAATGTGAACTTGAAGTTCAGAAAATAATCCATTTACAAAATATAGTAAATCAATTACCATATGCATTTATAGATGCTAAGGAAGTAACTAAGTCACATATACCAGTTGCAAATGTTCCATAAAAATTGATATCCTAACCAAACAAGTTGTCAATAATGAATCTGAGACATGCTAGAACTGTGGTATACCAATGGGTTCTAAAGATAAAAATCATCGGAAAAAAAAAATAGTCGATAATCAAAATGACTCAGTTGAGAAAAGGGATATTCTAGAAGAAAGCCTAGACATGACTATTCATGAGAATATGGAGGAAAGTCAACTACCTGATGATAATAACGAAATTTTGATAAATTATGTCACGACAGGGAAAAGATGAAACTAAACTAATATAGTTATTGACAACATTTTTGCATATAATGTTGCTCTTGATATTATATCTAAAAATGATGATTCGAAACTAAAATTTGTTGAAGAATGTCGACATAGAAAAAATTGGCTTTAGTGGAAAGAAGCAATCGAGACAGAATTAAATTCACTATCAAATCGCCAAGTTTTTGGACTAGTAGTCCAAACACTAGAAGGTGTTAAGCATGTGAGATACAAATGGGTATTTGTGAGGAAAAGAAGTGAAAATAATGAGGTTACAAGATATAAAGCAAGACTAGTTGCACAAGGTTTTTCACAAAGACCTGAGATTGATTACGATGAGACATATGCTCCGATGGTGGATGCAATTACATTAAGATATTTAATTGGTCTCACTGTGCACGAAAGTTTGGACATGCATCTTATGGATGTAGTGACAACATATTTATATGAATCTCTTGATAATGATATTTATATGAGAATCCCATAAGGATTTAAGATATATGAAACATATAAATCAAGTTCTTGGGAATTGCATTCAATAAAATTATGGAGATCATTATATCGATTGAAACAATCAAGGAAAATGTGGTACAATCGCCTGAGTAGCTATTTGTTGAAAGAAGGATATCAAAATAATCCAATATGTCTGTGTGTTTTTATAAAGAAATCACAGTCAAAATTTGCTATCATAAATGTATATGTTGATGACTTAATTATAATTGGAACTCTTGAAAAGCTTTCAAAGGCAATAGAATACCTTAAGAAAGAATTCAAGATGAAAGAGCTCGGAAAAATAAAATTTTGCCTTAGTTTGCAAATTGAACATTTAACAGATGAGATATTTGTTCATCAATCAACTTATACACGAAAATTTTTAAAAAGATTCTATATGGACAAAGCACATCCATTGAACATTACAATGGAAGTTCGTTCACTTGATGTAAAGAAAGACATATTTCGACCTCGAGATGATAATGAAGTACCATATCTTAGTGTAATTGGTGCACTTATGTATCTTACTAATAATGCAAGACCAAATATTGCATTTTTAGTGAATTTATTAGCTACATATAGTTCTTCTTTAACAAAAAGACATTACAATGGAATTAAACATATATTTTGTAATCTTCGAGGAACAATTGACATGAGTTTGTTTTATTCAAACAAATCAAATTTTGATCTTGTTGGTTATGCAACAGAGTATTTATTTGATCCACATATAGTTAGATCTCAATAACAGGTTACCTATTCACATGTGGAGGAACTGCTATATCATGTCGATCAGTGAAACAAACCATAACGTCCACTTTCTTAAATCATGCTGAGGTTCTTGCCATTCACGAGGCTAGTCGAGAATGTGTATGGCTAATATCAATGACTCAGCACATTTGTGAAACATGTGGTTTGTCTTCTAGTAAAAATCTTCCAACAATAGTGTACGAAAACAACACATTATGTATAGCTCAAATCAAATGATGATATATTAAAGGAAATAGAACAAAACATATCTTGCCAAAGCTTTTTACACTCATGATCTTGAAGAAAACGACGATATCACTGTACAACAAATTTGTTTAAAGGATAATTTGGCAAACTTATTTACAAAGGCATTACCTACCGCAACCTTTGAAAAATTGGTGCACAACATTGGAGTGCAGCGACTCAAAGATCTTAAGTGATGTTTTTATGAGGGGGAGCAAAATATATTGCATTTTTTTAGGTTTATTAGAATATATGAAATATATACTCTTTTTTCTTCACTAGGATTTTTTTCTCATTGGGTTTTTTCCTAGTAAGGTTTTAACGAGACATATTTCATATATAATGGGCATCTAAGGGGGACTATTATGAATAATATAAGAAAATAGATGCCATTTACTAAATCAACCTAGTGTTTAATCTCCAATTGCCTCGTGTGTCTAATGATCACATATTCTTAGTGTCTAAGTAGCCCCATCCTAGTTGCCAAATTGCCTATAAATAATGGCATTTGGTGGATTTTGTAGAGGTAATTTTTTGTGAGAAAAATAAAAGAAAACAACATAATTTCCTTCTTTTCTAATTTCCAAATTTCTACTACATGTGATATGAAACTTCAGCCATGTGGAGATTATCAAAGTATTTCTTCATGCTGCATAGATATTCGCTCATTTTTGTGGTTCCTTTACTTATTTGTTGAAACATCAGTTGGTTGTAATCTTCTTGAGAACGTGATTGAAATGCCAAATATTCTTGTATTGAATCTCATAATTGCTCGGCGTCATCATAACCCATAACTTGTGCAGCGATTTCAAGTGACATGGAGTTATATAGCCATCCTAGCAATAGTTGATCTGCTGCCAACCAAATGTCATATTCATGATTAAGAATGTACACTCCCAATGGACCATCCTTAGATGGTCGAATGACATTGGACATTTCAAGAGTTGGAGTTTTTCAAATTAAGTGCCCCACTAGTTTGTAACTCTTGAGTGTAGGTAGCATAATGTTTTACCAAAGTAAAAAGTTGCTTCTGTCAAGTTTAATTGAGGTTACTTGGTTAAGCACGTTGACAAATGTTGGGTTCCCCACTTGGCAAGTACCCAATTTTGCCATCATTTTGCATTTGCAGGGGAACCGATTGACATCTCTTCATTTGAGGAAGACGGAACTGGTTCTGAGGTGCTGATGTTTTTCATCATCTTATTTGTTGTTGTTTTGGATTTAGGGCTGTTGGAGAGCTGTGGGAACTCTTTAGTGGCGTTAGCCATACGGGCTCTGGTACCAACTTAAAGAAATGGGAAGTGAAAGTGGTTGAATAAATAATGAAGTGTAGTTAGTTTCACCTTTACTTGCCTTGACTTTTTACATGAGAAAAGTTCCTCTTAAATAGAGAGGAAAATATAAAATAAATAAATAGCTTGTTAAGGAGTGAACTCCAAGTAAATGAGGTTATGTGAGAAGAATTGAACGTGGCTCGTGGAACTTGCACAAGTTACCTAAAGAATGATTGTCTAGTTGTACTTGGTGGTGCTAATTGACTTAATAAGCTGGATTTTATTAAAGACATTAGAAGTTGATTACTATTGAGATTTATGCCGTAAAACCTCGTAACTTTTATAATATTATTTATAAAGTATGTTTTTATATACAATATTTATTATCCATTTTATGAAAATTTTAAGTTACTAATGTAGTCTTGAACTAGATAGTTGACAGACAGGAGGATCATGTTCAAGTAATAACCTAAAGAGTCTATAGTATATGGATAATGTTGGGTGCCCTATCTTGGTGACACTATTGATACGACCCATTTTGTAAATGTTACAAATGATTTGATCCAAATCGTTGATGTAGAGACATGTGAGTGGACGTATCATATATAACGGGTTTGCATACGACTGGACCACGAAATATTTTATCTCCCTTCATAAATCGTTAAAGAAGAATATTAATATTTCACTGGTTGATCATATGTGACTGGATCTCAATCCTGAGTGAATTATGAACTCCTGCCTATGGGAGCATGTCCTTTGATGTACATGGGTGAGAATGGCTTTTGAAGCCGATTCAATAAACCTACTATATTGGGGACGTGACCAAATGGGCAGCTGGAAACATAATATCACAAGATGGAATTCACTCCTTCCCTTATAGGGTAAATAGATGAGTAATTTCTTTAACTGTTGATTTTGGGACTTGGAACAATGGCGCCTCATCCTCTCACTGGCCCAAGGGGACTTATTTTATGGTTGAATCATAAACATATTGTTCATTAAGGGATCAATGATACTTCTAAATAATTTAAATATAAAATTATATTAGACATAGATTCTATCCCAAGTCCCCTTGGGTACGCCTAAACCATTCAACCCTTGAGAAATTCAATAGTTTTCTCTAGAAAATTTCTTCAATCTTTGAAGAAGGTTCCCACCAACCTTAATCCATTTGAGTCATAGGTAG
>JAOANK020000015.1:1103903-1116705 GCA_026257165.2 Telfairia occidentalis
TCTAACCTTAAAGGATGTACAATTACTATTAAGGACAAATACATAATAACACACATATATATACATATCATAACAAAGATAAACTTCAAGTTCTTAAATCTAGTTACTTCTAGAGAAATCCTAAATCTTCGGGACATGTCAATAAGAGATTCAGCTTATTTAGAGGAAAGAAAACAAAGTTCAATTTCTCAAAGAAAAGATAAATTTCAAAAGAATTGAGATTCAACTCAAAGACTCAAAGATGCTGAAAATGATCAATGAGTTCAAAACAGTTATAGAAATGGAACCATGTTCAACACTCCCCAATGCATTTTGGAAAAGAAAGAAACATATGGTTAATCTACCATACGTCAAAGATTTTGTTGGAAAAGATATTCCAACCAAGGCTCGAACAATTCAAATGAGTTCATAATTACTATAGTTCTGCAAAAATGAGATTAATGATCTCCTTAAAAAGGGATTCATTAGATCGCCAAAGAGCCCTTTTTCATGTTTGGTGTTTTATGTCAAGAATCAATTCGAGAAAGAACGAGAAATTTCAAGGCTAATTATTAATTACAAACCAATGAACAAGGTTCTAGAATGGATAAGGTATCTGATCCTAAATAAGCAAGGCATACTCAAAAGAACTTCCTCAGCATAAGTATTTTCAAAGTTCGATAGGAAATCAGGGTTTTGGCAAATTCAAATCAAGCTAGAAGACAGTTACAAAACAACGTTGAATGTTCCTTTTGGGAAATACGAATGGAATTTAATACCATTCGGACTCAAAAATGCACCATGAAAATTTCAAAAGATCACGATTGATATATTCAATCTTCACTAGGAATTTCTCAATTGTCTACATCGACGATGTTCTAGTATTTTCTCAATATGTCGATCAACACTTAAAACATTTGAAGACTTTTCTAAATGTTATTAAGTCAAATGAACTGGTTGTATCCAAACCAAAGATTAAGTTATTTCAAACTCAAGCTTGAAACCTTGGGTACAAAATAAACCAATGAATGCCCAAGCCCATTCAAAAATCAAATGATTTTGCTGACAAGTTTCCTATAAGATTTTAGATAAGACTCAAGTACAGCGATTTCTAGGTTGCCTCAATTATGTAGAAGACTTTATTAAAGATCTATGCATTATTTGTCAACTACTATTCAATAGACTGAAAAAGAATCTACGACAATGGATGGAGGAGCATACTACAACAGTCAAATCAATCAAATCTCTAGTAAAGGAGATTTCATGCTTATCCCTAACCAATGGAGAAGCAAAACTAATAGTTGAAATGGATGCCTCAGATATCAATTATGGAGGAATACTGAAACAAAACTTAAATGGTAAGGAAGCCATTATCTGTTACCATTCAGGAGACTTGACAAATGCTCAAAAGAACTATTTTACCATCAAAAAAGAGATTCTTGTTATAGTTCTTTGCATTTAAAAGTTTCAAGAAGATCTTATCAACATACATTTCATCATACAAACATACTCAAAAGCCTCAAAATAAAAGGAAACATAAAAAACCTTGTCTCCAAATAGATATTCGCAAGATGGAAAGTTATTCTATATTGCTTTGACTTCAAAATTTAGCCTATAAAAGGCATCAATAACCCTCTAGCTGATTACCTGCCAAAAGATTTCCTCTCTAAGGTTTCAGATAAGAAATATTTCCTTTTTTGCGAAAATATTCGAGAATGAAGCAATGGAGAATGAAAGAAAAAATGTTCCTAAATCTTCAAAGGCAGTTGCAGCACGTCTTCAAGCTTCAACAAGGAGACAACTCAAAGAGCAACATCATCACAATATTCAATGCTCGTGCCAATGAAAGTAGACAATTATGCAATGGACTTAGGATTCCAAGTCGTATCAAAGAAGAAATCAAAGGCAGCAGTCTCCTCATTTACGCACCAATGCCATCAAATATGATAGTCTTAGGGTCTTCTACCATACCTCCACAGCCTTTGGCCTCCCTCATGAGACTAGTGGTCTCATCCACTTGTCAAGTATCTTCAAACCTCTTGGGATCATCCATCCCTAAAACTTATTCTCAATCAATGCTTCTAAAAAGAAAAGATTCATTCCTCATTCGAAAGTAAAAATATATATTCAAAAATTCCAATCCCTCAAAGCCATTGTTGAGCTAGAATTCGACAACAACAGTATTAGGGATATATATCAAAATATTTACACTATTGGCTTTCATTTCATAGCTAAAAACCTTCAAAAGTCATTTCACTTTTTATGAGTTTATCTTAGTTGATACCAAATTAGCCAAGATAATCCATATCAAGGATCGTATCGACCCATCCAAAATCATTTATTCAAAACTTAAAATTTTCAAAGTTCTCAATCCAACCCATAGGAATCAAAGGTTGTTCACTGAACGGACCCTATCAAAGCATTTTCGTCCACAAATGTTCAATTACTCGGACTACATGAAAGCCTATTATAATATTTTCTACTATTGAAGTTATGAACATTTGTAGTTCATAACATTCTATAACAATGCCCATAAGATCCATTGGTGGATTACTTATGGATTCACTGAAAAAATATTCTCAGTTCTAATTCAAAAATCTTCCCATCATTTCTCAAATAATATTTTCAAAAATAATTTTCCAACAATCTTTCAGTTCACTTTATATTTTCAATTACCATGAATTTTCGACAAGAATTACCAATTAGCGAATAATGGTAATGTCCAATGCCTGAACAAAATATACATAATCAAATGGTGGGAAAATTTTAACTTTTCTAATGCTAGGATTCAAAAAGTCAAGACATGGTTCGAGACTGTCCACCTTCAAGACTTCGAGAAAAAGGAAAACTCAAAATTCCTCAATAACAAATCAAAGCTAATTGCTGCATAGTAGTTGCAAGCTTGGAATCAGACATGCAGCATTTAATAAATCAAATTGATAGCTCTTCGGGAAAATTATTGCCTCCAACGATCTCAAAGGAAGAGGATAATCAAGATGAAGGAGAAGGCCTATGATTCCAACCCTTCGAACCTCCAACATATGATCTCAATGACCCCTTTCTAGATTTATAGCCTCTTAGCTATGTGAATCTAAATTAAAATTTAAAAATGTAATATAAATTCTTATTCTTCATTTTAATCTTTCTATAAGTCTGTACATAAAAATCATCATCACATGTCATAGCCACTTCAATGGAGCGGTAAAGATGAAGTTATCAAGTTTCAGAAGCAGAGCAATCATTTGCAAATATTGTTGTTCGTTGGTAGATTGGCAGTGCAGGTGTAAGATGCATAAGACCTTGTATATCATGCTAATGCAAGAAGTTTAGATAACGACGCAATAGAAGAGACGAGACAACTTTATTAAAGCAACTTTCATAAAGCTGAAGATGCTTGTATAGACATATCTTATCAACTTTATTTTTGTTTTGCATTATTGAATGCATTATTGAAGCGTTCCTTTTATTTGCTTTTCTATGTATTTTTTTTAAAGAATATTCTTTAATTTCTATTTGATACATCAGTCAGAGTCTTGTCCTATCGATTCGATTTTATCTATTAATTTTCTCTTTTTAACTTCCATTTCAAGTCTAGACTCTAAACAAATTTCATAGTTTGTACTCAAATGCATCACAAGCCTTCCTCCCTCTAAGATTCTTGTGATTGCTAGAAAAGTCTTTCAACATTCTGAAAGTAGTCTGACCAATTGGTAATCATAAAGAATACGGAGTAGATTTCAGGAAAATAAATTCAGTTCTTCAGACTTTAGCCATAAGAGAGATTTGGGTTTATAATAGTATGATAGCAAAATTTAACAAGATATTTGAATCCAAATTTGATTTTGGATAAATTATTTGGATACAAATCTTTTTTGAGGAAAATTCGAATGTCAATTAAAAAAGGCAATTTGAACTCAAAATTAAAAATAAAGGTGAGGAAGAGAAAAAGAAGCAAGGAAATAATTTTAACGATAGATATATTAGAGAGTATAATAAGTTCATAAAGAAAAGTTTTGGAAAATATAAAATTTATAGAGAGAAAAAGTTAGAGATACATTAGAAGAGAGAAATTAAATTTACAAGAGATAAAGTTTAAAAGAAAGAAAGAAATAAAAGTTATATAAAATTTGATTGAGAAATTTTTTAGAGTGATATATGTCAAAAAGGAAAAAAAATGGAGTTCTTGAAGAAAAAAATGAGTTTTTGAAAAACAAAAAACTACTTTTAAAAGTCACTTCTTTTTTTTTTTTTAATGTCATGTAGCAAATGAATTCTTAATCAATTGAGTTATGCACCAATTAACTAAAAAACAATATCTATATATGAGTTGTGACTAATTTTATATTTTTTACTGCACTCTAGTCTTTGAACTTTAAGTTTATTGATTATTTAGGTATGTAAGCTTTAAAAAATATATAAATATTTTATTTTTAAAACTTCTAAAATATTTAGCAGTCTTTTGGACTTCAAAAAAAAACTATTTTTGTCTTCCATTGCCACCTAGTATTTAATATTTTTTTATTCAATACCATCCCTTCCAATGTGTACAACTCCAATATATATACATTACCCAACTTTGCGAACATATAACTCCAATTTATACACACATCAATATGTTGATACACATATTCAAGGTCACTTTATCTGTGTTAAACAATTAAAAGCGAACTAAGAGCTAGAACCAAAATAATTTTTTTAAGTTGAAAGGCACGAAAAGAGGCTGAACATGCTTTAAAATACAATACTTTATTCTGACAGAGTAAGACAATTTAACAGCTAAATACTAAGGCCCCCTTTCAAAAAGAAATCCATGGCAATGATACAAGGTGGATCATCTGACTTTGTAAGCTAAGGCTCCCCTTCAAAAAGAAATCCAAAACAAGTACAAAGGCACAAACAAGCTCAAGAAGGCTCTAAGGAGAGCCACTGTGCTTTCCTTCTGATGGAAACATTACTCAGTTCTAATAGCAAGATCTGTGTAGAGTTTTGCATTCAAACTAACATCCAAGAAACAATCACCATTTATCCATTCAGCCGAACAGCGTAAAGGGAAGTTACAGATGAACAAAGTACCTCTTATGTGAAAAGATGTGTTTGGTACAGACTTCTGAAATTTGAGAAAGATACTTCCCGAAACAGATTCACAAGGTAATGTTCCGGAAATAAAGAAATTCAGGGCCTTGTCCCTTTCCTTGCATTAAATGATTCCAGTGCCTTCTTTCTTAACTCGATCTCTAGTTTTTTGTGCTTGGCCTCATCTGCACCATCGCTGGGACAAGACTCTTCCTTTGCAACTTGACCATCATCCGAGTAATCATCACTGATGTTCTTTGTTTTCATCTTCTCTGCACGCCGCTCCTTTTTGCGCCGACGCTCTTCACGTCTCTGGCGCTTCTTCTCCTTCCGCAACCTCCTCTCCTCCTTCTTCCTCCTCCTGGCCTCCTTCCTCTCCAATTCTGTATCATAGCTGTCTTCAGAGTCCGAAGAAGTGTCCCGTCTGTCTGATCTTCTGTGTCTTTTCTTCTCCTTACTTCCAGTTTTACGCTTATATCCTTCCTCCAAATCAGAATCTGAAGCCTCACTGCGGTTATTATGATCAACTTTTTGGGCAGTCAGAGACTCAATTTCCTTGGCCTTATTTGAGCGAGAGTAGCTTTTTTCATCATGTTTAATAGGGTCTCTTGAATATGATGGCTGCTGCTCCTCAACAAGTGAAGGTTCTTTGTGTGATGATAAAGATTTTTGTTGATCAGGACTGGGAGGCACCTCCCTTCGAGGATGCTTTTCACTGGAACAATAAATATAAAACATAAACAAGAATCACAGACCAGTGACTCCACATATAAACGATTAAAACATCAGAATGTACTTATCTAAGAGATGGAGAATAAGGTTTTTGACATTCCTTTCTAAATAACAACGCATCAGGAGCAAATCCATAAACTAACCTTCCAGGTGAAGGAACTTTGACATCTATTGGAGAATCTTTCATCTTACCGACAATGGAAGAATTCAGTGATTTTCTCAATGAAGACCTAGATTCAAGATTCCCACCCTCTCTACAAGGAAAATAATGATCCAGAAAAGAAAACGCACATGATGTCACTAACAATCTAGTAATTAAATCACATTAAGAATTATCCGTTTGCTTTGAACCAAATTTACCTAGCATAGGTGGCCTCTTCTTCCCCTGTCCTTGTTGAATGATTGTCGCGACGATGCTGCTTTGCCCTCGATGGTGGAGAACTTAACCTGTCATCATCAATAAATTGTTCTGTCTTTCATTTTTTTTCTCAATGATAGATTGGTTTCTCAATGAAAGAACAGTACATCATGGACTAGATCGAAATGGCCTCCCAAAGGTGCAACAGGCATATAAATTAATAAAGCTTGAAAAGATCATGAAATAGAAATACACCATGCATCATAATAAGTTAGAAAAATGACCACCTCCAATCATCGTTAGTGCTCCTTGTAACCGGTGGAGAGTCTGCTAGTGCTGGAGACTTCTCCAAGGATGATGATGAGGCACGAGCTCTATCATTGGAATTATTCCATTCCCTAGCATCCCTTTGCGGCGAGCTCACAGATCTAGAAGGTTGTTGGGACACTAGAGATGTCTGAACATTTCTGTATCGCAATTTTAAGATGTAAACAAAACCACGGACAAATCTAATCATCTGAAAGACATCAAGATACAAAAAGATTATGTGCATATTAATCCTACAGGACAATCATATGATCTCACAACACAACCAAAAACTCAAGGATACTTTTTTAATCAAAAAACCAAACGTGGAGAAAAATGGAAGGATAGGAGCTACAAAACAGACCGCCCAATAAAGGGAGCCAAAACAAAACAAACAACCTAAGTATGCACAAAAGAACTTCAATCTAAATGAATAATGTCCAAAGGAATTGAAAGACGTCCAAAGAAAGACATAAAGGCATTAACTTGACAAGATACCAAATCTCTTATCAAGATCTCCCAACCCACCTAAAAATTCTCCTAATCCTCTCGAGTGAAATGCTCCAAAGAAAGGTAAAAAAGGTCTGAACGTCAAAGAATGCAACCCTCATCTTAAAACAGATGAAACAAAACCCCCTTCCCATCCATTGGCAATCAGATTAGCCAAATAAACACTAAATGACTCCAAATAACCATTCTAAATCAAATTAGCAAAATGACATTTTCAAAGAATATGATCCAAATCTTTAAACCCTCCCCTATATAGAACACATCGGCCCAACAAGAAAGACAGCCTCTGAGGACCGGACCGATGCTATGAAGTGAACCATGATAGTTTGTGTCACGGGATTGATTTTCCAAAGGTCTGACGGTTGACCTCAAGGACATCTAAAAGTCTGGTCCTTGACCACCTTGCCAACCTCTTAGGGGTTAATAGAGAGATCACATTAAGCTCCACCTCAGGTTCATTATACTTTTATTTAAGTGCTTCATTTATTAATACATCTTTCATCACCTCAGGTTCAGTATACTTTTATTTAAATGCTTCATGTATTAATACATCTTTCATCAAGCAAAGAATAAATTAGAAATCTGAATAAAAGCAAGCAAACTAATTTTCATTTAGGTGCTACACTATGACCTTGATTTGTGAGGTTCTCAATGTAAATATCAAGTTAAAAGAATTCACAAATTTGAGCAATAAAAAGTTTCAGCTGCAGCCTGCAGATTCGTTTTTCTGTAGATGGCTAGTATTCTTGCCATCTATCAGTTCTGATCAATAATTTACTGCCATAGCTCGTGTAAAATTTAATTCCTAGCATTCAAAATCAAATTGTGTTTACTTATTCCAGACAATCATCAAACACACATGCAAGTAGGTAGAAACTAGGACGCAAGATGCAAGCCCAACACAGAAGAGGAGAATTACCTGGTTCTATCCCTGGGAGATTGAGAGAGAGACCTCCTCTCATGCTGTGCAGATTGTCTTTTGACAGGTGAAAGGTTTCCCAGCTCCTCTGATGAAGAACTCCGATCATATGGTGATATGGATCTATGCCAAGATGGACTCGATCTCTTGAGACGTGTTGGAGATGACCTTCGTGGCAATGGAGGGGATTTGCTCAATGAGGTTGATGGAGATCTGTGTTGGAGAGGTGACTGTGATCTGCGATGACCATGTGGGAATGACCTATCAAATTTATGTATTTGTAAAGAAGGTGACATAGGTCGTCGCACAGGAGAACGAGACTTGTGACGTCTCATGGGTGAGGGTGATTTGCGGTAGCGTGTCGGAGATGGCGATCTACGACGACGTACAAAGGAAGGAGATTTTCGACGATGTGGAGATGGTGACCAATGACGTCGTGGTGGGGATGGTGACCTTCGACGTCGTATTGGAGATGGTGACCTTCGGCGTCGTATAGGAGATGGCGACCTCCGACGTCGTATAGGTGATGGTGACCTCCGACGTCGTCGTCCTGGGGATGGTGACCTCCGACGTCGTCCTGGGGATGGTGACCTCCGACGCCATTTAGGTGATGGTGATCTATGACGTCGAATAGGAGAGGGCGAACGACGACGTCTAATCGGTGATTGTGACCTGCGATGCCCTGTAGGTGATGATGATCTATTATGCTTATCAAGTGATGGTGACCTTTGATATACAGGTGAAGATGATCGAAGTTGCACGGGCAAAGATGACCGATAGGGTGATTTACGATGAGGAGATGGTGAACTATGTTGAGAAGGAGAATGCAATTGATGCACAGTTGGAGAAAGAGATTTACGATGTGAAGTCGATCTTGATCTTCTCCTTGAATATGTTGATCTATGTCGAGGAGAGAATGAATCGTGACGGTCCCTTCGACGTGGACTTATAGAGAATCTTGGTGGGGAATGATTCAACCTTCCTCCGGAAAAAGAGCGTCGTCGCCGTTGAGGTGATCGTGACATGCTCCTTGATTTTTGTCTATCACTACAACAATTATGATAAAAACATCAGTACAACTTAGGAGATTCCAAAAAGATCCATAGTAACCACACATACTTTCTATAAAAAAAAACATATTTATTACCATTGTACAAATAAACATATGCATCACTGAAATTTAAAAATGACAAGAAAATAAGAGGATAAGGCACCCTTTTAACGGGTAAAAATTGTTTAATTACATTGGATCACTATCATTATATTAAAAATAGAAAACATACTTTGAATAATTTCCAAAATTAAAAATCGGCAGACTTAAAGACCTTGAAGGTGAGCCTTAGCAAAAGACCCAAGTAACATATATTTTCAAAATTCGTCAAATGTGGCCTATGAGTACCGTAAGAACTTTCGAAAGGGCAGCATGCTTCAATTTGAAAAATAACCTAGGAGATGAAGAAGATTGAATAACTAAATGAGACCTCAAGACCCTGTTACAAGATATTATTGGTTTTACTACTACTTATTCAGTAATATGTTGGTTATAAGAAACTATACACTTCCTTATATAAAGAAAATTCCTTCGTCACTTGTAGTTGAAGCTCAGCAATACTGTTATATACATTAGACGTCTCTTCTTTGTCAAAGAAGGGACTTCCAATCAAGAATCTGGTTGAAGATTCAAGGGCACTTTCAAGAATTCAGAGCGCATATATTGTTTAGCACGTGCAAACTAAAGTGATATGTATCATGCAGTGGCAGAATTGTCAATCATGGATTCAAAATATTCTCATATCCAAAACTTGCACCACTATACTCCATGTCCTTGCCCAAGTAAATATCTCAAATGAGTCACAATATTCTCTTTCAAGCAATGGCACTAGACTTGATACGTATGAATGTAAACTTCATATTTTTTTAAGGTAAAAAAACAAAACATCGCTTTAAAGCTAAAAATCAGTTTATTGTAATTCATTACCTGCTTCTTCCCCTAACACCATTTCTCTTTTCAGACTCTTCCTCGTCCTCTAGATGATTTCTCACAGCCCTTGAGCGCATATTCTTTGAGATAGGCTCCATAGCAGCATTGGCCACCTTTTCAGCCCCATCGTCCTACAGTAGTTTGAGGTAAAGGACATGAACCCAAATAATTGCAGAAGCTAGCTGAATGCCAGAGGAAATACAGAGAAAAGTTATGACCAAAAACCAATTTCAATAAATTATAACTCCAACATGAATAAATTATTTACCATCTTCTTCAATCTCTGCTCCTCAATTTCTTGATTTTCTTTCTCTTTCTTTTTCTGAATTTCATTTGCAAGAAAATCTGTCTCTGCCTGTAATAATCAAAGAGAACTAGTCAGTAGAAAGACACCAAGTAATCTAAGTAACTACTACTAGTACAATATATCTTAACCAAATCTAGAAACCTTTTTCTTCCTAATTTCTTCTTCTTTGGCATCCAAAAATTGTTGAGGTACACCACTGGCATTCTTCTGGGCACTGAGAAGCAGTGTCCAAAGCTCTTTCATAAACTTTACAGTATTCTTTTCCATGAATCCAGTGAGTTGTATTTGGACTTCTTTCCCATTTACCTCCTGCACGAAGCACTTAATCGATGCATATTGAACAGTATATAGCACAAAACAGCTTAAACCATTTTAATAAAAATATATATTTTGGTGATTGAAATTTGGGAAGCCTCAATTCATCTGCCACTAGTGTAGTGTGGCTTGATCAGAGCCACCAATTAGCAGCCACAAAAAGAAACGACCATACATTACAGAATGCAATTATAATACGAAAATCTGAAGAGTAAAATATTTAAGTAGCAGACGATTGCCTCAAATTCCATTGTAAAAATTTTTTAATTACCTTGCCATCCAAAAGGCCATATATGAAGTTAATAAGAACTTCATCTTCAAAGCCAAGAAGCTCAGTCACCCTTGTAGCAATCCACGGCCTGAAAACATCCATCTTCACCTTTGTCGTATCCACCTAAAACACATCACTCGTGCTTAAGAATTACTGATTAAGCCTTAAAATAATTGAAGAATCATAGCAGCACGAATTCACACTTAGCTCAATTGCAATTACCAAAACATAAAACTAAACTATATGACAATTTACCAAACAACACATAATAGTAGTTCAAAGAGGAAGAAACAAACCAACTGGTCTAGCTCGGCAGGGAACTTCTGTGTCTTCAGCAGCTTTGCTTGCTTGTTTGAAAAACGAGTGTCTTGGTCCGCAGACGTACCCTAGTCAAATATAATGAAAAACAAGGAAAACGCCTGTAAAAACCTCAACAAAATACTGGAGGGTATGAATGCAGGAAGATGAATACCAAGAACATACAGGACAAATCCACAATTAAAGTTAAATTAATCATGAAATGATTGTTCTGACTAACAAGAGAAGAAAACAATTCTTTAAGCTAGGACACACCAAGCATAGTAATAATTAGAGTATTAGAGGAACAAGAAAATGGGAAGTCCTCAAACTCAACAATGATGGAAAAAAAATATAAAAACTTGCCCAATTATTGTACATGGGAGTAAATGTAATCCCAAAACCCAAAGCCTCAACATTGTCCTACTAACAAAAAGTGAAGAACAGAACTAAATCCCAAACACTCGCCTAACCAAACGTTAAACGCTTAGCTTCAAAAGCGCGCTGATTCCTTTTGAGTCAAACAAAGAACCCAAGAACGAGCTGAAAACTTAGTTGTAGTTTCTTGAGATAATTACCCTGAAAAACCCGCCCGACATTTTCTAGGGTTTGTGGTCGGAAGCAAGGTTGGTTTGTCGAGACGCTGAGGGAGAGATTGTGAATTAGGGTTACTTCGAGTACATCTGCGAGTGCTGCTTGTAAGCGATGGCTTGGGGAGAAACTGTGCGAGAGAAGAACTTCTGAACACTCCCCAACAGTGGAAGCAATCGCGAACGCGTTCGATTGACTCAAAGCGGACACGAATTGGACTGAACTCGCTCTCGATTAATCTGCAAAGACGACTCGAACGACAGATTCGGCCATCGTTCGCGAATTTCCTACTCTTTTATCCTCCTCATTCATGCTCGTGGAATTAGGGCAAAATTATTTGTAAATAAATATCAGAGTTTTGTATGATTGGTCTTAATACCTATGGCAAAAAAAAGTCATTTTTTACTCCAAAAGTTGTATCAATTTTCCGGTGAACTTTTAATTACATGATCGTCGACTTTGATAAGTCTTGCAGTCTTTAATTTTTATTCAATTTTTATTACTTCATCCATAAGTTTTAATTACTTAGGGATGAAAATTAAGGTACGAAACTTCATAACCTCATTACTATTATGAAAATCAAGTATCGCACAAATTTAAGTTTGATTAAAGCACAAAATCAATCATTAAATGACTCTATCAAAACTAATAAATTTCAACCCAAAAAAAAGTCAATTCTATAGTCTTTTTTAAGTTTGTATTCTATAAATTTCATACAAAACATATGTGTTTGTAATTCATTGGACGCCCATAAGAATAGTTTTTTCAACAATTTTTCAAATCAAAATTTATCATAAGGTAAATATTGCAATACTTTCAAAAGTTAAATTACAATACTTACCAAAGTTTGAGGTGCAATTTGATTAAATTAAAAGTGTATGGTAAAAAATTGATACATTTGCTAAGTTTGGGTTTTAATTAATTTTTTCCAAATAACTATTATACTTGTAACTTTTTATTTAAAATAAAAAATTAAAAAATAAATTCATTTCTGCCATTGACCTTGGTATGATGTATTAATTTAGTTAATCTTTCAAATTTATCTATAATGGATCTTTATGTTGGGATTGTGGAGCCCAAATCATCAAGTATAATTGTTTGTGAAAGATTCGTCTTATAGTCTGATGTTTGAATAACAGTGTCGAGACGCTGGTTGAGATCGG
>JAOANK020000015.1:1127130-1145440 GCA_026257165.2 Telfairia occidentalis
ATCTTATTTTATTGAATAAATAATTTGTTTACAATAATTACAAAAATTACGAAACTCACGAGATTTAGGGCACTAACTCCAACAAGAACAATGTCAAACATGAAGTAAGATTTGGAAATGATTTGAGAAGATTCCTTAATTTTAGCCATTCCAGACGCATGCGTGGCTATTTCCTTTTTTTTTTCTCTCTCAATTTAATGGCGCAATAGAACGGGTAAATAAGTAAATTACCTATTTTCTATAATGACGAATTTAGGCTAAAAGACTTTTGTGAAAATATTATTGGATCTAAACTTTTGTAAAATGGGTCTACAGAAAATAGGTCTACTATGTGCTTATCCCTAGAAAAAACCTCAGTCCGAGGGATAATTTTTTGCATGTAGAAGATAGAGTATCCTTTGAATTTTCCGTAATCTCTACTAAATTTGTGGGAGTTTTTTTTCCACAATAGCATTTATTTTCATAACGGGGATCACTTCATCGTCGTTGGTTGTTATATCCATAAAGGTCTCTTGACCTTCTCTGACATCGTCAGTGTCAACGGCGGAAGGCTCGCCCATCATAGAATCACGGTCCTCACCTTTTGATTTGTTGAGTTGGGCAAATCTACCATCGGCAATGGTCTCAACAATGATTGGTCCTTTCAGAGCGCACGCCTTCGCGTCTCTGTCAGTTGATTGATCAATAGTCTTGGTTTCCAGAGAGTCGTTGGTAACTTCTTATTCGGTGGTTGAGTTTCTGCCTTAATCTCCGATTGTATCCTATCGCCACAATTTTCCTCCTCTAACGCCCCGACCTCCTCTCAAGTCAATCTCGTCCATTCTACTATGACCACCTCTTCTTTTCGTCGAAGATTCAATACTTACTCGTAGCCATATCCCAAATTGATTATGCTTTTCTTCGAATTGTATTGCCACTTTTCGTTGCAATAATCGTGTTGAAGGTGGCCAATTTGTCCACAAAAATAATAGAAATCAGGAGGCGTTCATATCGAATCTCGATCCAATGTTTGAAATCACCCTCACCCTTATGAAAACTCCTCGGTAAAGAGGTTCCATTATGTTTATGCTAACCCAGACTCTCAAAAACCGCCCCCAACATTCGTCCTCAAAGTTTTTTTCAACTGCAAGGACGAAACCCACTTCCTTTCCAAGGGCATAAGCAACTTCTTCCTCAGTATGTAGTTATAAAGGGACTTGATGAATTAAATCCAGACAAGTGCATGTTCAAAAATCATTTTTTCTAGAAGATAAAAAATTCTTGTGTTTCTAGCAAAATAAGACTTCTATCAAAATACCATGGGCTTCCCTCCATGATTTTCTATTTGTCTTCCTCATTGAGTGTTTTGAATAGGGAAAGAATATCACCAACGCAATCGATGATAATTTCCTTGCAAAAACCCCACACATTATTCATAACAATTCGAAAAGCCTCAAGATTCTCATCTTTTTTTATTCAAGTTTTACTACAAAGCAACAATTTAGATTTTTGTGAGAAGTGTTAGATCCAATTTGTGTGTCTCTATAGTGGATGATTCCTTTTCTGATAACTTGAGCTTGCAGAATCCATCCACAAAATCCAAGGTGAAGGAGAATTGAGAAAGAAAAAAAGAAAGAATTGAGCGTCTTCTACTTGTCGGAGAAGGGAGACCAGCACAGGCCAGCGGAAGAGGCTCTACAAGGCAGAGAGTTTCTTCAAGAGTTTTTTAATAGACGTCAAACTCCAGCTTGGTGTTGATAACAATAATTGAACATCTACCTTTACCTTTGGTTTAACTTCAAAAAAGTTGAAAAAATGATTTTAAATCCTATGATTTGAAATTCGAGAATTGATTTTAAATTATTTATCTTATTTGAAATGAAAAATATATGAAATGAATGTATTTAAATTTCTTTCTTTAATTTTTGGCAGGAGGAGAAAAAAAATTAAAAAAATTAATTTATCTTTAAAATCTATGAAATCCTTCACAATTTGATTACTTTAGTCCAAATTTTTTTGCCTCAATTGGCAACTCATGCTAGAAGAAATCAGGTTTCGAGGATTTAGATAGAAAACTATCCATCGTAGGTTCTTCAAGCGCAAGAACTTTCAAGATGTTTTTTTAGTCTCTCTTATTTTCAGCTTTTTTTTTTGGTCGCACGTACTCAAATAAGAAAAAAAAAACTCTTAAGCTGACAAGCCCTCCTATAAATTATTATAAGCTAGAGAAAAGTTCAATCATTTTTGTAAAGTTTCATTCGCAATAATAAATAAAAATAATTCACTTTAGTATAATTCAACTAATTAAAAACATATTTCTTTAAATAAAAGATTGTAAGTGAGAATCCTCAAATCACACATGTTATTAGAAGTTAGAACTAAAGAGAAATATTGGACGGTTAGAAAATAAATTTTAAGTGACATTGTAAAACACGCCCTCAAAAAAAAAAAAAAAATCGCGCTTTTCGAAAGACCCCGATATAGGGAAAGAGAAGGCAACAAAAAGAACTCCGCAGAGCAAGTTCCCATTCTTCCTTATCCCCTCTTCTTTGCCTTGCAACCAAAATGCCAGCCCTCGCGGCGCATACCCACCTCCCCACTTCCACAAATTTCCCTAACTCACCCGCCACCCGCCTCAACCGCCTGATTCCGCCCTCAATCGCCGCCTCCAACAACCCTCCTCTTCCCTCCTTCAAATGCCATCTTTCTTCCTCTTCCTCTTCCCAAAATCCACGGCCCATTCAATCCACACCCTCCAAACCCCACCTCAAATCCATCGCTAAAGCCCTCGCTTTCTCCTCCTCAGTTACCCTTGTTCTAAAATTCTGTTCGTTTGTGGAAAATGGGGATGGAAACTTTGGTATGGGTGGTGGATTTGGCGGAGGCGGCGGCGGTGGTGGCGGCGGTGGTGGTGGTGGTGGCGATAGTGGTGGCTTTTGGAGGAGATTCTTTTCTCCTGCTGCATTGGCTGATGAGGCTCAAAATCAAGAGTGGGATTCTCATGGCTTGCCTGCCAACATTGCGGTGCAGCTCAGCAAGCTCAGTGGGTTTAAGAAATATAAGGTTTCTGATATCCTTTTCTTTGATCGCCGGAGGGGAATCACGGTCGGCACTGAGGACTCGTTCTTTGAGATGGTTTCATTGAGACCCGGCGGGATATACACCAAGGCTCAGCTTCAGAAAGAGCTCGAAACCCTTGCGACTTGTGGGATGTTCGAGAAGGTCGATTTGGACGGGAAAACTAATGCAGACGGCACTCTCGGTGTCACAATTTCGTTCACCGAAAGTACTTGGCAGTCTGCAGATAAGTTCCGGTGTATCAATGTTGGTCTGATGCAACAGTCGAAGCCAGTCGAGATGGATGCTGATATGACGGACAAGGAGAAGCTCGAATATTTCAGGAACCAGGAGAAAGACTACAAGAGGAGAATTGAGAGGGCGAGGCCGTGTTTGTTGCCAATGCCAGTGCATAGGGAGGTGCTTCAGATGTTGAGAGATCAGGGGAAGGTAAGTGCAAGGCTTTTGCAGAAGATTCGGGATAGAGTGCAGAAATGGTATCACGATGAGGGGTATGCTTGCGCTCAGGTGGTGAATTTTGGAAATTTGAATACCAAGGAGGTTGTGTGCGAGGTGGTGGAGGGGGATATAACTCAGTTGGTAATTCAGTTCCAGGACAAGCTTGGGAATGTGGTTGAGGGAAACACTCAAATCCCTGTGGTGAAGAGGGAATTGCCCAAACAGGTAGAATCCTTTAAAACCTTCCCTTGGTGTTTGATTGTTTTGCAATTTGTAAGTTAAACCATCAGAATTCAGGTTGTCTATTTAGTTATAAACTTAAGTCCCATAACTTAGAATCACAACTGTATGGAGTCTGGCAACTATATCATTAACATGTCATTTAATATGAACGATAACTTGGCATACCTATTAGACAAAGGTTAGCTAGTTTAACATGATGTGGCAAACAAGTGTTGGGAGGAAATGGATAGCTGAACAAAATAATATATCGCATGTTGTGAACTTTAACCTCTTTTTGAAGCAATGTGTCAAATCTTTTTTCAGATTGTGCCACTCTATTATGTTATGATGCCCACTCCTTTTTTTTTTTTTTTTTAATTTTCTTCCACGTCATATCAAACTAGCCAATTTTTGTCTAGTATACCTGTTATGTAATCATTTAGTTAACCATGTCATTATATTGTAGTTCAATGTTTAGGGATGTAAGCGAAATTTCTTAAAGTTCCAAGTACACAATAGACAATCATCTGACTAAATTTGTTATCCAACGAAAATGGTATATTTGGTGTTGATCTTAACAAGAGAAACAAATATTAGTCTGCAATTGGTGTCCTAAATTAAGTTCAATTCAAACAGTGGCTGGGATGTTGTTTTGAATGTCATGTTAGCGCCTCAAATGAGAATTTGGTTATGAATGTTTTCTTGAATATACAGTTGCAACTGTGTTGAGTGGTTAGGCATTCTTATGTGTTGAAAAGTTTGAATTGTGCCACAGCTTCGCCCAGGGTATGTTTTTAATATAGAAGCAGGAAAGCAAGCTCTGAGGAACATCAACTCACTTGCTTTGTTTTCAAATATTGAAGTAAATCCACGACCTGACGAGAAGAATGAAGGAGGGATCATTGTTGAAATTAAGCTTAAAGAACTTGACCAAAAAACTGCTGAAGTCAGTTCAGAATGGAGCATTGTTCCTGGACGTGAAGGACGTCCCACTTTGGTATGTTATGTATAAGTTTCTAGTATATTTATCTTTTCCTTGTACGTCCATTACTTTTACCACCATTTTAAATTTGAATTATGATTGAACATGTTTCTTTTCTTGACTTTGTGTGTTTAGGCTTCATTGCAGCCTGGTGGAACAGTTACTTTTGAACATCGAAATATCAAAGGATTAAATCGGTCTGTTCTGGGTACTGTAACAACAAGCAACTTTTTCAATCCTCAGGTGACTCCAATCAATATTTCTATTTAGTCTGTCTTTCGTCTGTCTGCTCAGTTTTGTCCTAAACAATTTTGAATGATTAAATCTTCACAATTTTCTTTATGCAGGATGATCTTTCATTCAAGCTTGAGTATGTGCATCCATATTTGGATGGTGTCTATAATCCTCGCAATCGAACTCTTCGAGTTAGTTGCTTCAATAGCCGAAAACTGAGCCCCGTCTTCACTGGTGGACCAGGGGCAGATGAAGTTCCGCCTATATGGGTCGATCGAGCTGGTGTTAAGGCTAATATTACTGAGGTTCTGTACAGTGACTGTTTTTTAGATTTACACTTCTTTGTTGCATATTTTGTAAACAATGTTTCTTATGTTACTGGTATTTGTCACGTAGAATTTCACCCGCCAAAGCAAATTTACTTATGGGCTTGTAATGGAAGAGATAACCACACGAGATGAAAGTAGTAATATCTGTCCAAATGGTCAGAGAGCATTGCTTGGTGGAGGAATTAGTGCTGATGGACCACCCACAACTCTGAGTGGGACTGGTATTGACCGGATGGCATTTTTGCAAGCAAATATAACGCGGGATAATACAAAATTTGTTAATGGTGCTATAGTCGGCGAGAGGAATGTATTTCAGGTACGAGCCTGTTTTAATAATTTGCATCTTGACCAGATTGTATGATTTTGATGTCATATAATCACCCTTTCACTGAAGCAATCGTTTGCATCTTTCTCATACTAAATAATGTTTAGAAAGAACATGGATTTAGCTAGAAGGGTTTAGGAGACCTTCATGGATTAATATATTCTGTTATAACGGGTTTACTTGATAAGTTTAGAACTACCTCCTAACTATTTTGATGTATATGCTGTGGTGTATATCTATCCTTTCAAGTTCGCTGGTATTTTCATTTAAAATTTGAGTTTGTCTGTCTCATTTCATGTGTTCTGTTTTCCCTATGATATCTTCCTCTTAGTTGAAACTAAGATTTTAGAACTTGTTACTGAAATATGTATGGATGGATGGTGGATCAAAACATATATGCACTATGCAGGCCAGGAAATTGTTCTGGCTTCTGAAATGGAAAATCTTGATAAGTGTACAGGTTTTCATTTTGGCTGATTCGATTTGCCATGTGTATATGCATTGCAGGTAGACCAAGGGCTCGGGGTGGGCAGCAAGTTTCCATTCTTCAACCGCCACCAGCTCACGTTGACGAGGTTTTTACAGCTGAAACAGGTGGAGGAAGGTGCGGGTAAACCACCTCCTCCTGTGCTTGTCTTCCATGGCCATTATGGTGGCTGTGTAGGAGACCTTCCTAGCTATGATGCTTTTACACTTGGAGGGCCTTATTCTGTGAGGGGTTACAATATGGGTGAGTTAGGCGCAGCACGAAACATCCTCGAGGTAAATCTTAAACATCCTAAAAAATGCTCTATACTTTTATCATGAATCTGGAGCGGCATTCTAATTTCTATTCAATTGGTTTGGTTTTCTTCAGCTTGCAGCCGAGCTACGAATCCCTGTTAAAGGCACACATGTATATGCCTTTGCTGAACATGGGAACGATCTCGGAAGTTCAAAAGACTTGAAGGGAAATCCAACTGAGGTATACAGGCGAATGGGGCATGGTTCGTCATATGGTGCCGGGGTCAAGTTGGGCCTTGTTCGAGTCGAGTATGCCGTCGACAATAACTCGGGCACGGGTGCATTGTTTTTCCGTTTTGGGGAGAGGTTTTGAGATGGTTCAAATTTGTATTCCATTTTTGGTTAGTATAGCAGGCACTTTAGGTTGTGGGAGAACGTTGGAGCTGTATTCTGAAGATGATATGCAGAATCAAGTTAGAATGATTTATTTCTTTGAAACTTTTTTATTTTGTAACATTGGTCATCTTGCTCTTTCTTTTATTTTTTACCTTGTTACCTGTCTGATTCTGGTAAATTAGCTCATGAGGTGCAAGAAAATCATTTATGCTAGGTTAATTTTTTTTGCTTTGGTTTAATTGTACGCTCTGCTTGAACAATAATTCAACTTTATGAATAATTTTACTGGTTCCAGATATTGGGAAGTCGTTAGGTATTGTTGTCTTTGTTAATTTTTGGGGCTCTAATAAGTCATCAAGGCAAGCTGTAGATGCAAATTAAAACTAGTAGTGCAAATCAGAAATTAAAAGAAATATCAATCGAATTGTCTGTTCGATCGATTTTTGGTTCCATAACATAAAATATAAATATTCATCTGCTTATCCCATAACTAAAATTTTAACCAAATCATTTCGAATTCTACTAGTTCACTCGTTAAGTGATTTACAGTTGTCTTGTGTACGTAACCATAAAATAAAAAAATATTGTTCAAATAATCGCAATTTAATTTAGGTTTTAATATTAGTGTTTCCACTTTTGGATTTGGTTCATTTTGGTCTCTATATTCTCAAAATGTTCATTTTAGTTTTATACATTTAAAGTGTCCATTTTAGTCTTTGTATTTTTTTAAAATGACCATTTTAATCCTTTTATTATTTTTTTATTTTATCTCATTTTTTTTCGATTACAGCTTCAACATAACAATACGTTCAATAAATTTTTTGAAATACAACAATAAATTAGTATTAAAGATTTTCGTTATGCATAGAATTTGCATTAGAATATTGCAAATAGGGATCCAAATAGTCCATTTTTAAGGATCAAAATGGTTATTTCGAAAGCTGGACTATAACGAACAAAAGTTAAAAGTACAAGAATCAAAATAGACATTTTGAAAGTAGGAGGGCTAAAATAAAACAAGTAATAATATTCGAACAACATAACTGGGTTTTTTTAGATCATTTAAGCTTTGGTTTTACATTTTCATTTTACTACCTTCAAAAATGAAAATATCGATATCGGTAACTCAAATTTATGAATATACTACAGATATTTTTGAAAAAATCATGAATATCACATAAATTTATAAAAATATTGCAATTTTTTTAAAACTTTCAAATAAGCTTATTTAAGTTATAAACTATAATTATAAATACATATATCAATAAGTAAAAATCAAATATATGCATTAATACACTAATAGATAGTATTGAAGGTTGTAAAATAAATATAAACTTGAATAACTTATTGATAAAAAGTTGTTGTTCAACAATACATGATTCATAATACCATAATAAGATGATCGCTTGAGGTTATTAGACTAGTATCAATATAATTGTTTAGGTAATAACGATATTGTTCATAAGTCATTTTATCTTCTAAAATAAATTAAAAGTCAAAATTCATAATAATAAAAAAATGTACATTCTAAATATAATATAAAGAATACAACCTAACTTCAATCAAGATATCAAATACTAAATATATGTTGTTAGTTTTTTTAAAAAAATTAAAATATTTTAATATTAATATACATTTCATAGCTTAAATATGTAACACAAATTTTTAAAATATATATATATATATTTATGTTATAATTCACTACTCCAATGCTTTTTTTTTTTTACAGTTTAATTTAAATATATTAAATGATTATGTTGACATTTTTACTTTAATACATTAAAGAAAAAGGACAGAAATTCTGTTACGCAGTGACCCAGAAGGCAGCTTGAAAATGAAAGAGGTTTTTCATGCCATTTGCGGCAATGCTCAACGTGCAGAAATATTGGATGTTTTTTTTTAGTTCAACATTTATAGAAATGAGGGATCGAACTATCAACATTTGCGATGATAGCATATATGGTCCGGTGGAAAAGATGCACGTTTTGGGAATTAGAAATAATTATAAATTCAATTTTAAATTTTGAATACGGTCCGTTTTATCCAAAACTTAAAATTTGCTGCCTTTGAATTTTAAATCATATTTCAATCCAATCAATTCCATTAGCATCATTAACAAAGTGCCATGGTATGTTTTTGATCTAATGAATATTCTACATTTGCATCCTAATATTAATATTTTTCTATACAAACGTCATAATATTAATATGATATTTAAATAAAAACAGCGAAACCACCATAGTTCAATTGACTACGGTATACATCTTCGACAGCAAAGTCAGAGATTTGAACTCCTCCACCCCATCCCCATATATTCTTAAACTAAGAAAAAGGAACTAAATAAAAACATAAAATTTAGAAACACAATTGAAATATTTTGGGAGACAAAATAGACACGAGGCTCAAAATTCGTAACTTACAGCACATTAATGGCAGGATCTCCGTGACGAACTGAGAATAGGGGTTTCGTTTGGACATATGTTCCTTGATATTTTAACGAATCCGTTTCTTTTTTTATTTTTTATTTTGTGTGTGTGTGTGTTTTGTCAAAAGTTCAGATGTCCTTCAGTTGAACTGTCTTATGGATAGTTTTCTGCAACAAAAGGTTCCAAACCTAATAGGACAGAGGAGACGAGAGAGAATCAATGATTAAGGGATATGCAGTAAAATCTGAAGACAGCTTGTTCAGACCTCGGGAAACTGGGTAAAAACAATGTCCATAAATCAAACAACAGATTCTGTCAATAGAAGCTCAACAAGAATTAACTGCTTAACTTTATAAGAAACTGAGATTACAGAAGATCCATCCCTGGATTATACAAAGGAGACATGGAGCTGAAGTCACATACCAACCGAAACAAAATGATTCATCTCTGTAAACCAAGTTAGGCCCCACATACAGACGTGAAAACAGCACCAACCATAATATTTAGTCATTCTGTGAAATAAAATGCTAAGTTTTCTATGCACATGCAACCGAACGACATCTCTAAATGAGAGCAAGGCGGGTTTAGGCAAAGAACTAACCCAGAAGCTGAATTCCCGAAATAAACAGTTGAGGCAAGTGTGAATCAAACAAAAGATCAAAATGAACATGGGGTGTGGACATGGGGCCATTTCTTCTCTGTAGTAAATAAAATTGTACTCACCCATGTCTATTAATGGTAACATTTGCTAATGCGATATAATTTTGATGAGATGCTGAAAATAAAGTTCAGAAGAAGAAAGAATAAAGCCATGATTTTAAATGGAGTGGCTGTGAAGTTGTAATCCAGTATCACAGCAGTCATTATTGAATCTGTTGTGATTCAAGCTCATGTCAGTTAAAGCGCAAACTAGAATGAAGATGAAAATCTCAATCTTCTCGGAGATACAGTTTAAATATCTCAAAGGTATTCAATAATTGGCAATTGCTGAATAGGCAATTGTTGACTTCCTGATAGAAAACGTAATAATATAACTGATATGAAATGTTTGTGTACATGTTGCGTATCAGCATCTGGGCATCCACTGTTTATTTCAGAGACCTTATGAAAGCAAATTCCTTCCAGAGTGACATCTGCAAGTGGCATTGCTAACCATAAGTTGATGTCGTTAATCAATAGAAAAGGCTGGACGAATTTAATGAAATAGAACAACGTATAAAAGAACTCTGCATATGAAACTGAAGGCAAAGACAAGTAGCAAGCTATATTCAAGAGAACTAATCAGGCGTACATCAAAGGAAATTAACCTTTCATGTCATTCTAAGGAGAAGAGCATCACAAAACACACATCCATTCCACTGACAAGGATCATTAGGTGGTGCCCTTCGATACTTCTATTATTCACCGGAGGGTATGGGCAAGTTTTTTGATGTGATGGGGTTAGGACATCTCTTGCCTCCTGTAACTACAGTGTCATGCATCTTACATTATACCTGAATGATGTTTGTAGCTTTTATTCAGGTTGAAATAGAACTCCCAAGGTTCAAAAATGTTGTACAAATAACATGTATAGTGATTTGATGACAATTGGTCTAAAAACACAGGAGATTTATGAAGGGAAAAATTCTAGAGTAAGGTCAAGCAGATTGCAATTTCTTTTAACTCCTTAAAAATAACTTAGTTTTGTAAACATTACAATGTGCCTGCAATTCATTTAGCTTAATCTACAACGTTCTTAACATCCAAAAAGAACTGATTCGACCGCATAGCAAGATGTTCTACTGGATCTGTGCACTCGAAAAGGAGATTATATGAACAAGCATAGGAAATAACATGAACAGTTCAAATATCCATGGAGACATTACATGAGAAGAAAGCAAAATTAAACGGAAGCAAACAAAATAATTCTATACAAATTTTGGTCAATGTCAAGCCATAGATTGCATTAAAGGAAGGAAGCATAAACTTCTCCAAAAAGTGTGTAATTGCAGAAGAACAGTTGATTGAGCAACTTGCAGGTGGAAGTCTAATTTCCACAAGGAACAAACAAGACATACATAACAAATGCTTAAGTGAAACCTTCAGCTTGCTGATTAATGCACTTTCTGCATGCTCGTTCTGGAGACTACACCGTAAAGACCAAAACAAGCAAATCTAACTAACTGTATTTTTAAAAGTAATTGCCAAACTGAGCAATGTAGCATAGACTATAGAGAGGAATCAAAAGATGAAAAGTAAAGTTACTACGCAGTGGTTCAACTCAAAAAAGTAACAAGGGGTTGTTTGAAAGCTATTTAAGACAAACAACTTTTTACTTTATTAGAACAAAAAATTCAGTTTAGACATTTTTTTGGGACTGTTTTTTAAAAAGTTGTTTTTTCTCTTATTTCTTTTAATTTAGTTTCACAGATGTCCAATTTCTTAGAATAAATGATGTTTTTCTTTTCAAAATCATATACACAATAAACTTAATTCTTACACAAGTCATCTAACTACAGTTATGCAGTTCGAAAAACAAAATCAGAAAGCTGTGTTAAAAGAATAGCCCCCAAAAGCTAATAACTTGCCGTAAATTCTTGTCTTACTAAATACACTTGGACAAAAAGAAAGCTTCAAGTTTCAACTAACTCATTTATACTGCTTTAAAAGGCTTAATTTTGTCTGGGGTTTTACCATTTCACGTGTCTAATATAGAATTTTTTGATAAGTTCGAAAATTCCTCAAAGCATCACCATATGAATCCCAACACCACAAAGCCCTCCACATCCAGACCATTCATTAGAGACGCAAGAACCTGTAGAATCCAGTTTTAGATTTTTTTTTTTTAAGGAAAATTTTGGATAAAACATTATGGAATAATTCTCTAAGTAAGCCGCTGAGAAGTACAAATAATTCTATTCAAACCGATAGTATGTCCAAACTTCCCGTACCAACCGGCCCAGTAAAACCTATAACATGGCACTCCTTGTTAAGGTATACAGAAAAGCTGAGTAAGATCAAGCAGCCAACCTGAAAATTAGCGGAATTCACTTATCATTAGTACTAGGAGGTACGTGAGGATGATGGTAAGGCACGATGGAGCCGTATTTGTTCCCGGACCAATCTCTCGGATGCATCATATTATACGGATGCGTTTCGAACCCATGATATCCCTGAGCGCTTCCGGGATGACCGACAGGCATGCCCATATAACTGTGAGCATGACCAAGCACCGGCATAGGCATCATCGGCGGTCCATACGGCATCGGAGTCGGAACTGGCAAATGGCCATTTCCATTGGAGTGGGCAGTGTTGGTGGACTCGTGCAAGCTCTGGGGTACAGGCGTGGACGCGAAGAGACGGTCCGGCGACGATGGGCCCTCGTTGGAAGACCCCTGCATCCTCTTCAAATACAGTCTATATTTCTGAAGATGACTCGCAACGTTCTCCCGAGTCAACCCTTCCACGTTCATCAACTGCATAATAGTTTTAGGGACCGCGTTCTTAATCCCAAGATGAGCAACAACGTCGACAAAGCGCTTGTGTAATTGCGGCGTCCAAACAAGCCTCGGTCTCTTCAAGGTCCTCGCCGACGGATCATCCATGGAATTATCAGTCCGAAGCGCCGAATCAGCCTCCTCCGCACAATCAACCTTCCTCAATTTCCTAGAATCCGACCCCGCATCTCTCTCCGTGGCCTCATCTCCTTCAACCACCATCGGATCATGATCCCGTGCCCGATCATCGTTGAACGACTTGAAATTATTGGACGAAAACGCCTGGGATTGGAAGCCACGGAGATTTGATAGAGTATTCTGCGACGCCCGATTAACATCCATGAGCGTCCGAGAGGGCCCGGTGGATATACTGAATGCGGAGGCAAGCTCCGGCGGAATCAACGTCTGAGACAGAGGAGTAAGATCGTCGGCGTCAGGCAAACCCGTCTCCCATTCAAATACCCGCTCCTCATGACCCCCGTTTTCATCCTCACCCCCACCGCTCTCATATTCCCCCATCTTCACCTCCTCTCCCATCCTCCACTCCCAAACCCTAGGGTTCACTCCTCTGTTCAACTCCCAAGCAAAACAGAAAAAAAGACCTATAACCACCGAACGTTTAGGGCTACGAATCGGAGACAGTTACGATCGCAGTCGAGAAAATTGAGACAAAGAAGAAGAAAAAGAAGAAGACGAAATGAATTGTTATTGGTAGATATTTCGAGAGATTCGGAACTGTTTAAGTGTTTGTTTGGGAGACGAGAAAAAGTGAGAGAAAAATAGTAATATAAAAATTTCCCCTTCTTTTTTCTTTTTAATTGATGGGAAAGAGCATAAAAAGTGCAATATCCGTGTCCAGATCGGCCCGTTCACTTTGCCAACGTGGACGATTTAGCCAGATATTTTTGATCCCCTAAATATCTTCCCCCTCAATTCCCACTCGCTCCCACTTACATTTTCTTTCTTACTCGCAATCTTCTTTCTCCACGTGTCCCACTCACCCTCATTGACCAGTAATATCGCGACTGTCATGGCTCGAATTCGAACTAGCGACGTGGTAAAGTGATTTCCATTGATTTTCCAAATTACGGAAATGCCCTTCATTTACAATCCTTAAACGGTGCGTGATTCGCTGGGAACGTCCAGGTAAGCAAAGAGGTTATGATTTTCTTTGGCTATTTGAGTCATTGCAGAAATTTAATTTTTTTGCACCGACTTTGAACATTTGCCGTGGTTTTTTTTTTCCTTAAAAAAGAGAAATTTAATATTAATGGGAATTAGTGGACTAACCAATAGGAAGAGAGAAAATTGGGGGACAGCTGTGAAATTAAACAGAATATCGATGACGGCCGAACAAACGGCGGCCACGAGTTTGGGCCTTACAGTACGCCCAGATTCAGATGATGTACTTGATTACAACAAATATCTTGTTTTTTTTTTCCCTTTTTTCTTTGAATTTTCATGCAGTTTCAACATTAAAAAAAAAAAAAATCAATTTCTATTTCTAAATTTATTAAGCTGTATCAATTTTTACCCAAAACTTTTAATTTAATCAAATTGTACCTTAAATTTAGATAAGTGTTGTAATTTTAACTTTTAACCTAACAAAGTGTTACAATTTTTACCAATTTTCATTCGAACGGTCATTAAAAAATATATATTCTCATATGCGTTTAATGAATTATAAAACATAGTATTATATAAAATTAATAGAATTTTAAATAATAGAGCTAAATTTTTATTGATATTTTTAGTTTTGACAAAGTCATTTAACGTTATTTTGTACATTAATCAAATTTAATTTTGCACAATACTTTAATTTTATTGAAGTTAGTGAGTTTACAAAGATTCTTACTATAACGTTCCATTATTTTAATTCAATATAAATTTATTATTACTAAATTAAATAGGGTCTAAGTTTATTTTGATAATATTGGAGTGAAAAATTAAATAAGATTTGTTTTTAATGAAATAGATGGGATTTTATTTTTAGGAAAAGGAAAATCTAAGGGGGTGATAACATTTTCGTAATTAAAATGACTTAGGGCTAGGGTCAGTGTTTGAAGTGAACCCTAAGTATGCTTGCTAAGAACCCTAGCTACCAAGCCTCCTTAAGTTTTTTTTTTTCACAAAAGAATTTCCCTCTCTTTCCCATTCTCTCTTTTTCACATAAAGCCTCCTCCTCCTTCTCGAAAATTTTTCTCTCACGTTGGTCTCCTCCCCAATAACACTAGCAGACGGTGGCAACCAGCGGCAACCTTCCCTCTCCTCCTCGATTTTCTTCCACTATTCTCTCTCCGTTTGAGTATCCCTTTTAAGGTCGACTTCTTCATCACCTCACCCCCTACTGAATGGTAAGGTAGTAAGGTAGTTAGTTCTTGTGTTTTCCCGAGTTTTTCCCTTGTAATCACGTTTTCTCCCTTTTTCTGATGTTAGAGAGAAAACTAGAGTTGTAATAGGCTGTTGTATGCTGTGTATTATTCACCTCAATAATAGGTTGAACAGAAAAGTGTAATATTTATACAGGTTGCCCTAGAAGCATAAAAGGAAATAGGGGCCCAAAGAATGTAAAACATATATAATAGTACAGGAAAATGTTTTGTTAGAGATTTTAGTAAGCAAAGGGTACTGGGCCTAAGGTGAGTCCATGTTTTAACATCCCCTCTCAAGAGTTGGGTCTGGAACAGATGCCAAGCTTGAACTTCATGGGCTCAAAGTTTGCTCCAGCTAAGGGTTTGGTCAAACAATCAGCTGGTCACATGAGGGGAGATACTTCACTTCAAGTTTTCGACTCATAACCCTATCGTGAACAAAATGAACATCCACTTCAATGTGCTTCATTCTTGCGTGATACACGGGGTTGGAGGGGATTACTGTAGCGCTTTGGCTATCGCACCAGGTGATTGGTGTTTGAGAAACGGGAAAGCTAATTTCGTGAAGAAGTCCTTCAATCCAGATGATTTTTGTTGAAACTTGGGCAATAGATCAGTACTCCAATTCAGCGGACGAGCGAAAGACAATGGCTTGTTTCTTCGACGACTAAGAGACAAGCGATTTACCCAAGAAAATGCAATACCCGTCTGTGGATCGACGGTCGTCGGGGTTACACGCCCAATTGGCATTCGAAAAACTAGTAAGTGTTCTTTCTTTCATCAATTTGATCATTATACCTTGATCGAGAGTACTTTTAACATATCTGAGCACACGTTTGACTGTAGACCAGTGGCTGGTGCGAGGGTTCTGAGAGTATTGACTTAAACGATTTACGACAAAAGCTAGATCTGGACGCGTGTGGGTGAGATATTGTAATCCCCCTAATGCACTTCTATATTCCGTAGGATTTATCAATTCTTCCCCACTATTAGCGGTTAATTTTTCACTGACTGCCATGGGTGTGCTGCTTGGCTTCAAATTTTCCATATTTAGTCTCTTTAATAGGCTAGCTGCATAGTTGCTTTATGATAGGTGAAAACCTTCCTCTGTTTTTTGAACTTCAATTCCTAAGAAATAATGTATTTCCCCCATATCCTTAAGAGCAAAGGTGGAGTTAAGTTGCTGAACAAAATGATTTAACTCTGTTTCACTGTCTCCTGTTACGATTATATCATCTACATAAATCAGGGCAAAAATACAGTAGTTCACATGCCTTAGATAGAATAAGGATGAGTCTTGTTTAGAGCTTAAGAATCCCCAACTCTGTAGAGTTTAATGCTTTTTCTAGCTTGCGTACATAATGTGGCTTGATCTTATCAATGAAACCTTCTGGTTGCTCCATATACACGTCTTCTCTTAACTCTCCATTTAGGAAAGCATTATTCACATCGACTTGTTTAATTTTCCATCCATAAGTAACAACCAAGGTGAGTATTATTCTTATCGTTGGAGCTTTAACCACATGGCTGAAAGTTTCAAAGAAATCTACCCCTAGTGTTTGGTGGAATCCTTTAGCAACCAAGCGTGCCTTAAACCTTTGAAATGACACATCCTTGTTATGTTTAGCTTTAAACACCCACTTATTTCCCACTACATTAAAATTTGGTGAGTAAGGAACAAGTTTCTGAAGGGATTGAATCCCAATTACGAAAGCGATTGATCGCCTTTTGTTTTTGAGATGGGGTAAGGGAAAAACCAAAATTGAACTACTGTGAAGAAAAAAAAAATTTACCTTTAAAGATCCTCAAGAACACCACCAATTGGTTTCCTCGCTATGTCTCAAGGGGAATCAATATGGGATTGTGGGATTCCAAATGCAGAGAATTGATCGAGAGAGGAAAATTTTGAGAGAGCATGATTTTTTTTTTTTGAGCGTTCTGTCGATCGATTTCCCAATGGGGAAAATCATCAATAGATGAAGAGGGGGTTTTCCTTCCACGTCTCCACTCCCCTGCAGAATAGTAGAGGAGTTATTTTAATTTTATTTTATTTAAAATAAAATAAAATATAAATATAAAATACATATAGAAAATCAACTTATCATAATCTTATCCTTAGTGAGCTCGTAAGGGGACCTAATGGACCTACAGATTAGAAGCTCCAATGATTCGAGATTAAATTAATTAAACTCTTTAATTAATTAAATCAACATTCATCAACTGGGGGTCACCTCACTAAAGACCCACAGCTGTACTTTTCGCATTGTAGATATATTTCTGCGTCCATGAATATAACCAATCCTCAATAAGTCGATCCTTCACAAATTGCTCGTAACTACAGCTAGGTTAAAATTACCATTTTACCCTTGTAGCTACTCCTTTCTCCTTAAGTCCCACTGATCCTCTAATGAACAACCTGTTTATGGTCCAATCATAAACAAATCCCTCTTAGGCCAATGAGAGGGAATGGCCCCTTGTTCCAAACCCGGATTCAGCACTTAAGAGAGCAATTTATCTACTTTTCCTAAGAGCGGAAAGAAGTAAACTTCATCTTGTGTAGCTATGTTCCTAACTCTTTACTTGGAAAAATCCCCAAAATGGTAGGCATATTGAGTCAGCGACATGAGCCACTCTCACTCATACAAATCAAAGGACTACTCTCATAGACAGGAGTTCATAACCCACTTAGGATCAAGAAATAAAAAATCGAAAAAAATCGCCAAAATTTCGGCGATATATCGAATATGGGGGGTCTCGATATATTGTGAAAAATTGAAATATCGTCGATTTTGATATATTTCTTATATAGCTAATAAACACTGGAAGCTACCCTTTGGCTAGACGGTTTGAACGCGCCCCTGGTGTGTATGTTCAAACCCTGAAAATTCAACTTCCGTTTTTTTTTCTTTCAAAATCAGTTTTTTTCCTTTTCTTTTTTCTCTATTTTCTTTATTATTATTTTTATTTTTTGTTCTACCAATTATTTACAATTTTCTTTTTGCATTTTTTAATATTTTGATTGAAAAATTAAGATTGATTTGATATTTCACATATTATATTTCCAAAAATTTTCAAATTTTTAAAATTTCAAATATTGTAAAAAAAAAAAAATCTTATAACTACTTAAAATTTCTCTAAATTCTATCATTTCTCTAAATTCTAACACACTATCACAACACTTTTATTCTTAAGTTTTAAATTTCTTATCTTTGCTCTTCTTTCTAACTTTTTTTTATGTTGTTGCTCCACCAAGCATACTAGTTTATTTATTTAAATTAACTAATTACTATTATTTTAATTTTTCAAAAAATTACTTTTAATTTTGTTATA
>JAOANK020000015.1:1159893-1172897 GCA_026257165.2 Telfairia occidentalis
AAACAACTTATAAATTGCTACTTACTAACAATTCAGAACTTCAGAGAACTTATAAACAAAAATAAAACTAAAGATTATGTACTTGAAAAAACTTATAAACAAAAGTGAAACTAAAGATTAGATACTTATATCACTCGCAAAGAAAATATTGATCTAAAAGATCAACTAAAATGTAGTCTATCAATGATAGACACCTATATCGCTAATAGATTATATAAAAAAAATTGAACCTCAAACTAACAAATTAGAATTTATAAACAACTTATAAATTGCTACTTACTAACAACTCAGAACTTCATAAAACTTATAAACAAAAATAAAACTAAAGATTAGATACTTACTTCAGAGAACTTATAAACAAAAATAAATTTAAAATTAGATACTTATATCACTTGCAAAGAAAATATTGACCTATAAGATCAACTAAAATGTAGTCTATCAATAATAGACGTCTATCGCTGATAGATTGAAATCACTGCTTAAATTTGGTCTATCATTGATAGAAGCCTATTATTGATAGACTAAATTTATGTTGTTATTTAAGTTTATCAACGATTGTCGTCTATCGCTAATAGATTAAAACAAACCAAAATTATTGAACTTGAAACTAACAAATCAGAACTTATAAACAATTTATAAATTGATACTTACTAACAATTAAGAACTTCAGAGAACGTATAAACAAAAATAAAACTAAAGATTAGATACTTACTATAGAGAACTTATAAACAAAAATAAATCTAAAGATTGGATACTTATATCACTTGGAAAGAAAATATTGACCTAGAAGATCAACTAAAATGTAGTCTATTACTGATAGACTAAATTTACATTGTTATTTAAGTTTATCTGCGATTGGCGTCTATTGATACTAGATTATAAACAAACAAAAATTGTTGAACTTGAAACTAACAAATTAGAACTTATAAACAACTTATAAATCGGCACCCACTAACAATTAAGAACTTTAGAGAACGTATAAACAAAAATAAAACTAAAGATTAGATACTTACTTTAGAAAACTAATAAACAAAAATAAATCTAAGATACTTATATCACTTGCAAAGAAAATATTGACCTAGAAAATCAACTAAAACGTAGTCTATCATTGATAGACGCCTATCGCTGATAAATTGAAATTACTACATAAATATAGTCTATCATTGATAGAAGCTTATCACTGATAGACCAAATTCATGTTGTTATTTAAGTTAATCAACGATACGCATCTATCGCTAATAGATTATAAAAAAAAAAAAAAGAATTGAACCTCAAACTAACAAATCAAAAGTTATAAACAACTTATAAATTGGTACTTACTAACAATTCAAAACTTAAGAAAACTTATAAACAAAAATAAAACTAAAGATTAGATAGTTATTTCAGAGAACTTATAAACAAAAATAAAGCTAAAGATTAGATACTTATATCACTTGCGAAGAAAATATTGTCCTAGAAGATCAACTAAAATGTAGCCTATCGTTGATAGACTGAAATCACTACATAAATATAGTCTATCATTGATAGAAGCCTATCACTAATAGCCTAAATTTATGTAGTCTATGAGATTTATCAATAATTCAGAACTTCAAAAATCCAAGAACTACAAGAACGACACCTCAGATGGAATCATGGAACTCTGACGAAAGATGTATACAATCAAATGTACAAAGTGAAATAGAAAAGTAAATCCTAAATATGTTATTGTCATCTCAACTTGAACTAACTATTTTCCAATGTAGTAGGCCGATAACTTATAAACAAAAAATAAAAGTCCCCACGATTTGACTTTATTCAGACTGCAATTTCGTGCTGAACCAAACAAAACTGAAAATTCTTTGGAAAGTTCTTTTGAAGCTACTTTAACGAACAAATTGTTGGGGCAAAATTTCAAACCTTCAAGTATTCAAGCGAAGATGACCAAATTTTAGCTTTGGAGTTCAAATCGATAAATGCGAAGATAACTTATACACAAATGATGAAATTGACATTCATCTAAACGTAAATCACAAATTTATTCTGAATTAAAATGATAGCATTTCTGACAAAACGTAAGAATATATGCTGTTGAAAAAAATTAAAGAAGGAAAAGAGATATACATTGTCGAAGAATTAGATTGTGATAGAAATTGCTTGGAATCGCTTGGGGTTCAAAGAGGAGTCGCTGAGAGAAAAGAAGTTGAAATTGCATGAGAATTCATCAAGAAGCGAATAATTTTAGGCCCAAATCGTGGAGACTTTTTAGACTTTCCAATGAGGGGGCTTTTTAGACTTTTTTCAATGAGTGGGCTTTTTAGACTTTTCAAATGGGTTGAACAATTTTTTTGCTAAATCTGCAAATTCTGTTATTTTTTTTTTTTTTATACAAATGCTATATTTTTTAGCTCAAATACTATATTTGCTACCGCCCTAGTTTTCTTACATGCTAAGTTTTCTTTAGACATATTTGGATTACGTAACTAATAATAAAGATGAAATCGAATACTTAAGCAAACAATAGAAGTTGAACTCTAGAGATCAATTGAGAGAAGAAACCTTATAAAAAAAGGGATAAAAGAAACCGGGAGGACCAACAAAATTAAACACCACAACGTGAGAGAAGAAAACCTTATCAGAAAAGGGAGAAAAGAAAGTGGGAGGACCAACAAAATTAAAGACCATCTTAAACACAAAGTTGAGGGACAAATGTTGTCTCCCCTCAATTTCTGTTAGTACAATTGACATAATGAGAGAGGTTCCAAAAAACAATCTCCCTCCACCAGAGTTGAGCTGAATTGGTCATTGTTAATGATCCACGCAGGCCTGCATTTTTGGTGCCCTGACACAGCACAACGTGGAATTCTAGGGTGCACACCGTACTGATGTAATATGTCTCAAACACAGACACCATTTGGGTATTATTATTACCTCGTGGGTCTGCCTCCAGCGAGGCCGAGCTTGTTCTTGTCCTTTTACATTTCAAACTTCACACAGAGGGAGAGGGGCCCTGCCATGGGGGGCTCAGAAATCCATCCATCAACCAAAATGAAAACAACCTTATCCATCATTCTGACCACTCGCATTTCATCCTCAAACCCCTCGAAACTCTCTCACCTTCACAGATTAGAAGACTTCTTTTTTTTTCTTTGTTTCTTTTTCTCCTCCATCTCCTGATCTCTTTTTCCTCTTTGAATATAAACAAATTGAAGTTTGACGCTTAATGAACATAACTGCTTTCACAATGATGGCAAACCAGATAAAAAAAAAAAAACCAGTACTAAAAGGTAATACAAAAGGATTCCTAATGACAATTTTTTTCAACAAGTGGAAAAATGGTGTTGAAGATCAAAAATAACGTGGAGGGCAGTTGCTTTTCAGCTTTCCGTTCCAATTTGTCGTTGTGAACCCTGAAAATATTTGATCAATATATTCTAAGAAGCAATCTTCTTCTTTCTTGGAATTACTTTTATGGATAAACCACCTTTAGGCACAGGAAATGGACCGTATTGTATCCCAGATTCCTTTCCCACCACCTTCCATCTGATTCTCCAAACAAAAACCATAACCAAGATTAGGCAAACACCTAATTACTTCGCTATCAACTAACACAGACATTTTCATAAACACTTTAACTTTACAGGCGTCACCCATAAACATTATAATTCAGTTGTGGCATTTTCACAAACACTTTGCAGGCAGATTAGGAAAAAACAACTAATTAGCTCACTATCAATACAGACAGATAAAACACGTGCCACCCAGAAACAACGTTAATCCAACAATGACATTTTCACAAACAGTTTGCAGGCGTCACCCAGAAACATCATAATTCCAATTGTGACAATTTCACAACAGTTGTGCAGAGAAACACAATATTCAATTTACGTTAAACCCCAGAAGAAATAATCAATATTATTCCTACCACCTCTTGACGGTTGGATCACCAAAAAGAAAACATGGGGTGTAAAACCTTTGAACGTGGAGATTGAAGAAATGGTTTGGAGATACCGAGAATCATGGTTGTTCTCTTACAGCTGGATCTATTAAGGCGAACCAATTTTCCGCCATTTGTATGTGTGGAGAGAGAAAAAAAACGATTTTTGGATTGGGATATTTTCAGACCAAGGAGTTTTGGGCAGTGGAATCTTAAGGAACTCATCTTAATTATCCGACTCAGCTTACATAGACAATTCACGACCTTATAAAGTAAAATAATATATCATTTAATAGAAATATAAGAAAATATTTAATCCTTTAAAAATAATTATTCATTCTTTTCACACTTTAACACTTCATTTAATAATATATTATTTTATTTCATGAACTTCCTTGTTGTTCAATAATGCTACTATGACGAACAAGAAATAATGAATGAAAGTCGTACGGAATTTCTGAATCGAGATATTTTCAGATCAAATGATTAGAGTTTTGGACAGTAGAATCTTAAGGATGTAACTCATTTTAATTATCTGAATCAGCTTACGCATACAATCTACGACCTTATAAAACAAAATAATATATTATTTAATAAAAATAGAAGAAAATATAATTTAACACTTCATTTAATAATATATTGTTTTATTTCATGAACCTCACTATTATTCAATAATGCTATTATGACCAGAAAAAAAAAAAAAAAGAATGAAGGTCGTACGAAATTTTTTATACTATCATAATATTTAAAAAATTTCCCTAATATTGAAGTACTTTTAACAATTATACAATGAAAAGAACCATGCTACCATTAAAATTTAAACACTATGAACAAGGAAGGTCGCACTAAAAATATTCCTAGAATTTTAATCTAGATAGATGGTCCAACAAAATTTAAATATATTCTCTAGAGTCCCTTAACTATTTTTCTCACATGTCAATCCGAACCTAACTTAGTAGATAAAAATATGTACTACCACTACAAAATTCGATGGTTCGATTCTTTTTCCCGTAAATGTTGAACTAAAAAAAAAACCTTTTTTTTACATGTTCAGATACCACTAAACATATCTCAAAAATCTATATTGCTCGGTCAAAATAGATTAAAAAAAAACAAAAAATTAACAAAAATATGACCTAATAAGTTAAAAGAAGTGACGTGAGACATGTATATACAATGATTTCATGTCACATAAAGGACAAATATTCTTTTAAGAAAAATACTTAGGCTCTTTCTAAGTACTACCATTAAAATTTTGATAATTAAGAGAGAGAAATACAAAAGAGAAAAAAATTTATCTTTTTCTCATAAAGATAATTAGTTGTAAAAATTATAATAGTAGTATGCAACAAGTATTGATCTCTCAATGATATATTCAATTGAAAATGACATTTTAATTAAAAAAATAAAAGTTAAGTATGAGTCATGTCCCATCATTCGACAAATTATTTTTATCTAAACTTAAATAATAGAAAACATTATTGGAAATATACATTAATCATTTTAACCCTTGGATCATGTTTAACCACAATTTGTTTTCTTAAAAAATTATTAAGAAAGTGTTGGCATTACATCCAAAATCTCATGTTGATTGGACAAGGAGAAGATCATGCATAAAAGACAACATCTCTATTGGAATGAAAATTTTGGGTGAAATAAAAAATAAAGTCATGGAAATTTATGTTCAAAATTGACAATATCATATCATTATAGAGATGTCTAAAATTTACAAAAAAAAAAAAAAAAATGTTATAAACTATAATCCAGTCTTCTTCATCAAAGGCAATGTTGGTAGGAGGCGACAAGCAACAACGGGATATTGGGAATGTAAAGAAGAATGTGTGTTTTTCCTCCTTATGCATACCACGTGTACTAATGCATGCAAAAAAAAAAAAAAAAAAAAATTCTACTTGTTTTATCCAATATTTTAAAATTGATCATTGAAACCTTAAAAAAAGCATTATTGAACTCTCGAAATCCTAGAAAAAAAAGAGAATTTGAGAAGCCTTCCTTTTAAAGTGGGGTTCAAATCTTCTCCATATTTGTGGTAATATTTTTAATCAAATTATATTTAGTCTTTAAACTTTAAATTTTAAATTTATTGTCTACTTGATCACTATAATTTTCAAAAAAAATACTTTTAAGCTTTTAAAGTTTAAAAAATAGTTCTAAATAATTATTTTAAAATATTTGAAATCAAATAGACCTCAAATCCAATCTTAAAGACCAAAAAGTATATTTTGACCTACCTATATATATATACATTTAAATTAACTAAATTCACGTAAGGGAACCCTTTTAAGAGGTCTTTTTCTTTTAAGGGTAACTAGGTGCCCTTTGCCGATTCAGGTTTGTGTGAGAGAGGAAGGGGGAGAGCAGCCTTTTATTTTAAGGGTAAGATGCCCATTTGCCGACTCGGAAGAGAGAGAGAGAGAGAGAGAGAGAGAGAGGGGGGGGGGGGAGCCTTATATTTTAAGGGTAATTTAAGGAGCCCTTGGCCGAGAGAGAGAGGACCACAGTTCCAGAGCCTAAGGAACACCAAGCAAAGGACCACAGCCAATGGAAAGATTATTAGAGAACCCCTTCTCTCTCTTAAGTCAATAAGCACCAAAAAATTAGAAAAAAAAAGAAAAAAGCAACTGAGCAATTATATATATATATATATATATCTACACTTCCGTGACCATTTTACGAATGCTTTCTCACTCAATGCAATTGCAAATGTGTAAAATATTATCATCTTTACTAATTAAATGATCTTGAACTTTATGACATCTAGAGAGAGAAACATACTAATTAACAAGCAAAAATAGGATTCATTTCAAAGAGTTTTCCAGAGAGAACCATGTAATTACAAAATCATTAATCAAGAAGTTGTGGGGTTCTCTCTCAACCAAATACATATGCATCAAACCTCAGGGTGAGAGAGAGTAATAAAATAGCCAAAATTAGGGATTTTAGAGAGAAAAAACCAAAACGTGAGCTATGTTGGAGTTGGTAGAGAAAAACTCTGTATTAAAACATGTTATTTCCATCTCTCTCTAAAGTACAAATTAAACTGAGAGAAAGAGAGGAGAAAGACTACGATTAAAAAAATAGAAGAACATTTTTGTATTCTTGCACACACCACTATTATCTTATGACAATTGGGAGGAGAGAGAAATGCAAAAAAAAAAAAAAAGAAAAAAGGTAGAGAGAGAGAGACCTGTACGTGGTGGTGAGGTGGTGGAGGAGGACGAGCATTTCAAGCTTAGCCATCTCACTTCCTGGACACGAGTGCACTCCATTCCCAAACGGCATGTACGTGTTTGGTCTCGGTGGCACCTTCACCAACACACACACGCAATCACACGCGCTGAAAGGATATTGAATTACAAGGAAGGAAAAAGAGGCAGTCACCTCGAATCTTGAAGGATCAAATTTGTGTGGGTGTGGGAAGAAATGTGGAGAGTGATGAATGGTTCTGAAGAGTGGAAGAACTTTCCATCCTTTTGGGATTATATAACCTTCAAACTCAACCTCCTCTACTGCTTCTCTGAATGTGAATGATACTACACTTGCAGTTCTTAGCGCTTCTTGTATCACCTGCGCCATTCCCTTTCCCAATTATTCATTTAAAATTATTCTCATTTCTTTAATGCTACACCTACGTACCCTACTGGTCAACGGCATGCGCCTCGTATCTTCCCACGTCAGACTACGCTTCCCTTCCCACACTTTCCGTTCAAATATTGCCTCCTGCTCTTTCTGAAAATCATCTCTCTCTCACATATCCATCAATTTTTATTTACATTATCATTAAACAAATACCCAAAACTCTTTTTAATTAATGTTTACCTTAACAGCTTCCAGAAGATGGTGATTGTCATGTAAGTACTTCAGAATCCATGTTAACACACTGGCAGTCGTGTCTTGAGCAGCAAATATTACTCCTATTATATTATCAGCAATTTGTGAATCACTCAGTCTGTTTTTCTCATCTCCACCGTCTAATAACACTCCCAGCAGCCCACCTCCTGCCTCCTTGCTCCCCCGTCGCTTCTCTATTACTCTCCCCAACGTCTCGCTCAGCAACTTCCTCGCCTACAAACCCACATTTTTTTTTTCTTTTACCAAAATTAAACGCCCCCTAAATTAATCAACAAAAAAAAAAAAAAATTATAATTGATTACCTTCATGGCTTTCCGAAATGGGGTTCCAGGAAGATCCAGAGGCATTGAATTATACCCTTTTTCAAGGCATTGGTACAGATGTTTGATTCTCTCAATTTCCAACTCCTTTTGGTCTCCAAACACCGAAATCATCGCCACATCAAAAGCAAACTACAATACACAAACCAAATCAAAACCCCCCTCCCCCAAACGTGTGGCAAAATTCTGTCATCTCGTATCATCCAAAATAATAACAATAATAATAAAACAGAATACATAGATAAATACCATTTTCATTTGTTGCAAGGTGTTGATTTGGGGGGAGTGATTCCAAGTTGGAAGAAGGTTGAGGACGATGGTCTCAATGTGAGAGACAGAGGGTTTGATTGCAGAGGGCAAAAAAGAAGCCTGTACCAGCTTTTTAAGACGAGAATGGTAAGGACCTTGATGGAAGAACAAAGCCTGAGGGCCTATGATTCTCTCTTTGCTTGGTGGATACGTGGGCTTGAACAGATGAGCTTTACTCACAAGCACAACTCTCGCAGCTTCTGGACTTGATATCATCACACATGGACACCCCAATATGTGTGTCTTGAATACATCCCCATATCTAGTACACCAAATTCAAAACTCACTCAAAGTTTTCAATCTTTTTAATTTATTGACACAATCAAAAACACAATTTAATTAATCCTTTCTTTTTTCCTTTACCTTTTTTGCCTAATGGAGAAGAAGGAATTTGGGTTTTGGGTGTAGAGTTTGAAGGTTTCGCCTATGTAGGGCCAACCCATTGAACCGGGTGGGAGGAGTTTGTATTTTGGGTGCCGCCATTGGAGGAGGAGGAGGAGGAGGAGAAGAAACAGAGCTGAGAGAACTAAAACAGGAAGCATATTTTTATGGAGAGAGGCCTTGGAGATGTAATAATATATATATATATAATCTTTGAAGAGTAGTAGTATTGTACTATAAATGAGAGAATTGGGTGGTTTTTATAGACATTGCAACTGCATGCCCTTTTCGCCCGCACCTAACCTTATTGAACAATTTTCCCAAAAAAATCAATTTTGACTTCAAACTCATCACCGTATATGAATGTTAACCTTAAATCTTTCAATTTCACCAAATTGAAAGTGAAATTTATATGATTATTGCAATCTTTACATGAAATTTAAAAAATTGTTACAATTTTTATCTCTTGATAAATTTTTGTTGAAAATATATCATTAAACAAAATATTCTCATATGCGTTCAATAATTATATAAAAACAAAATGAATATAATTATATAGAAAAATACCATTAGAATTAAATTTTTATTGAAATTTAAGAGTTTTAGGAAAGTTATTCAATTGTCAATGTGCGCATCAATCAAACTTAATTTTGTACAATATTTAATTATTTGATTGAAATTAGTAAGTTTACGAAAATTTTCACATAGCTTTTTTTAAAAATTAATAGGTGAATTAACGAAAATTGAATGAAGAGTTAAAATTGCAACAATTATTTAAGTCTAGGATTCAATTTGATGAAATTGAAAATTTATGATCAAAATTGATAAACCTTGACAAGTTTAAGGGTCAAAATTGATTTTTTTCAAACATTTTTTAATTTCAATTTTATTTCTATGTTTTTTAAAATCTTTTCTTAGGGTGGAAAAAAATGAGAATACTTAGCTAGAGATTGACGTGTAGGTATCTTCTTATATACTATAATTATATTTTTTTTTACCTATTAGGAGAGAGGAATTAATGCTAAAAAGAAGCCAAACCGAGCATAACCCAATTGATTAAAGACATATCTCCCTAACTAAGAAGTCATAGATTCGAATCTCCCATCCCTATTGTTTGAACTCAAAAAAGAAAAAAAATGCTAAAAAGAAAATTAAAATATTTTTAAATAATAAATATCTTAGCCATAAGAAAAATGCTGGACGGTATGTAGCCAAAAAAAAAAATTGTTTCAAGAATGATTGTTTCCACCCTCAAAATTGTTTTTTAAATCTGTTCTTGGGGACAAGAATAATAGACTCTCAAAATTGTATATATTGTATCTATTATATATATATATAGACTTAAATCACACAAAATTAAAAGTTTATAATTCGTTAGAAAATTTTAAAGTCTAGGAATTAAATAAGCACACAACTTTAATTTATATATTGTTGAGACCTATTTTAAACTTTTGAAGCTAGAATTATATGGATGCCCACCTGACGAGAGTTCGATTACTTAAGGCATATGTCTTCGACCAATAGAGTAGTGGGTTCGAATCTCCACCTTCACACGTTGTTGAACTAAAAAAAATAGAATTATATGGACACATTTTTAAATAAAAATTAGGGGAAAAAATTTATAGTTTAGCATTAAAATTTTTATTGTCAAAGTTTTGTACTCTATTTAATAGAAATTCTTACCTATATATTTAATATATAAGCAACCTGAAATATATATTTTTTTTAGTTTAACAATATGTGGAGTGGGAAACATGGGCGGATTCAAAAATTTATGTTAGGGGATATAAATTGAATATATTTTTAGATGTATTAATATTAGTGGCGAATCCAAAAATTTATGTCGGAGACATAAATTGAATATAGTTTTAAATGTATTAGTATAAAACATTAAAATTATGTAATACTAAAGACTATTTGTATGTAAAATTTTTGGTTTTATATTTTTCGAAATTAGTTGAAACGTTAGAGATATCAAAAGAAATGTTAAAAACAGAGAATTAGGTAAATAAATGGAAATAAAAATTTAGAGAGATATAAATAAATTTTTGTAAATAGAAAAGTTAGAGAGAGGAAAAAAAGACTTAGATGAAGAGTTAAAAGTGAGAGATATATTAGATATAGTATATTAATAAAAAATAGAAAAATTAGAAATGTTGGAGAGAATAAAAAAAATTTTAGAAGACAAAAAAATTGAAAATAGAATAAAAAAAGACTTGTAAGAAAGATAAAGAAAGATAAAGAAAGTTAGAGAGAAGATTTAAAGAGAAGATTTAAAGAGAAAATTTTAGAAAAAAGCACTACGGCAAAATTTTGTCTATCCTAACGTATTTTTTCTGGCGACGCTATTAAAATCATCGGCGCAAAATTAGTTCTCCTGACGTTTTGTTGAAACATCGGGATAGATTATGAGTAATACCGACGTTTCAACCACACGTCGACATACATTGCATTATTTCCGACGTTATTTTATAACGTCAGGAGTAGTTACCTACTGCGGCAATAAAGGTTTATTCAAATGGTGCGTTTTAACATAACCGATGCTTTGATGGTTATGCCGACGTTTTTATTATGTCGGGAGAAAACTCAACCTAAATCACGCCCTTTCCCTATTCTTCTTCCTCATCTCTGTTTTTCATCTTTCGATTCTCCCTCTCTCTCTCGAATTCTATCGCGCCAGCCGTTGCCGCCGGTCACTACCGGTCGCTCGTGTCGTCGTCGTTCGCTCCGTTACCGGTCCTCATGTGCTCCACCGCTTGCTCCATTGCAGGTTCGTTTTTCCTCTCTCTTTCCCTTAAATTTGAAATCTGTACGGTTTAGGTTTTTTGTGTTGATTCTTTGAAATCGGAAATGAGATTGTTTTATATATTTTGGAGCAAATTGAAACCCAAAATGAATATGACATTGGCTATAATATTTAAGTGAGAGGGTTCTTAAAATCTAACCCCAAATTATATATGAGTTATAATGAAATTGCTATATGAACTAAAATGGTCATTTGACTTTTCTTTCCTTGATTACCTTTTAATTGAGATTGGATTGATATTCGTTTTTTTTTTGGTGAAAAATTCAATGAAAATCTTATTTGGAATCACTTTTGTAATAAAAATATTGCTATTTTTTGAAGTTAGAAATTGATGATTGAACACTAACAAAATGAAAAAAGAAATTACAGAAAAATAATAATGAAGCATATTGACTTTGGGAAAATTCATAAAATGATGCTTAACTCACGATTTCACTAAGTTTGAATTTGCCATCGATATAATATTTTGTAATTTGTAATTTCTTTAGATATTTTATCCAATACTGAGTTATGTTCAAATTGACGAATGGAGCTAAATTTTCTTTTTATTGCTTTCTTTATTTAGTTATTTTTATCTCATAGCTATATATTTAATTTGATTGTCCATATTCCTGGGATGACCAACACTATACTTTTTGGCATCTATAGAGATCGACTTTGCAAACATTTCAAGGCTTCCTCCACTTTTTGGAGCTAAATCTTTTAATAATATCCATGTTTTAATTATTGAACATGCAAACTGTGTCATGATAATTAACGCTGAACTACCTCTTGGTTAAATAATTAACACTCAATTTAGAATCATAGGTAGTTTTCTGATATTCACCTATTCGAGGTGATGTACTCAAGTAGGTGGTCCCTTCACTTAGTTGAGATTTAATAAACTTAAAATAGTTTTCATCAGCTAATTAAGGGTTACTCAACTAAGTGGTCTTTGACTTAATTGAAATTTAATTCAATTCACCTAAAGTAGTTTAGCCAGTCATATATCTCACTTCTTAGAAGATTCAAATTAGTGAATTATATATCTCTTTAGAACTCATTAATTGATCTTTCTCTATCATATCTCTTTTTCTATCTCATTGTATCTCTAACTCTTTTTCTATTTCAATCTAAAATCTCTTACTCTATCGTAGCTCTTTTTCTATCTCAATCTAAAATCTATCCCTCATATCTCTATCTCTCTATTGTAGCCCTCTTTCTATCCCAATTATAACTCTCTCTCTCTCTTGTATCTCTATGTCTCTATTTTAGCACTTTTTTTATCTCAATTATAACTCTCCCTCTTGTCTCTCAATATCCAAAATGAATAAGGATTTCATAACATCTCTTTTGACAAAATTGGTCTTTCTGATCTCTCTCTCTCTCTTGTCGATTTCATACAGGATATATAGAAATTTGCTTA
>JAOANK020000015.1:1215831-1230925 GCA_026257165.2 Telfairia occidentalis
TCCACAAACGGCATAAATTATTAATGTCAAAATTTAGTTCAACTGCACATAAATTTGTTGAACGAAGGAATCGAAAGTAAGCATCTGTGTGGCACTAAACCACACATGCTCAAATTAGAATTAGGTTTGTGAATAACCTAAGTCAAAAGTTAGAATTTAGCTCCATGATTTTAGTGCATACATTGCATGTGAGACCTCTCATCTTATTTAGGTAGGGACCTTACTTGCATCCATGAGGAAATTCCAAAAGTATTCTGAATTCCTTAAAGGGTAAGGATATTACAGAACTTTGGCAGCTAGGCCTTAGAGGTGTTGATCAAAATCCCTAGACTGATAATTTGACCCATAACAATATTGATTACCATGTTAAATTCAATCAATAATTAGCATATATGTTTAAAAAAAATATTATATTTTATAATTACTTTATTAAAATAAATATTTTAAAAAAAAACGATATCCATTCAAATTTCTCAAAAAGATATTAATGATTTTAAGTTAATCGAGGGCATTGATAGATACGGAAACATGCTTGTATTTGAAAAATGTTCTCCATGTTAAATTGAGTCAATAAACTATTTTTATTTCACACTACATGAAAAAATAAATAATAAACAAATAAAATATTAAAAGTGTATATGATAAAAATTTGAATTTATAAGAAATAAATTTATCTTATACAAAATTTCAATTTCAAAGTCCAACTTCATATAAATGAAACCAAAATGCATATGAACTGAATTCAGAGGATGGAAAGCATTTAAGAATCATCAAGTTGCTCAAGTTGGAGCATATCAATTAGGGATATAGAATTTTTTTTTAGGTTTCATTCTGAGGTGACAAAGTTTAGGTTTCATTCCCATCATCTCATTGGAAGTAACTTTAATGCAAGTTTGAATCTTTATGAATATGCCAACAACTAATCCTTCTCAATATTTTTTTTTAGTTCAACCATAAATGAGAATGTAGATTTGAACTGCTAACCTTTTAGTTGAGATATATATTTTGACCAATTGAATTATATTTAAGTTTGTTTCTCAAACTTTTTCATAGTCAGCGAATAATGATTATTAACATTTTAATGATCTAACCATGGAAAAAAGTTCAACTTCTTCTCTAGGAATACTGATTGCCCAATTAATTCAAATAATTTAATCGATTCAATTTAAACTTAAGATGCCAAAGTCAACTTACACCCAATTTGATTAATCACATAGGCCAGACATTTCGACCCTACAGGTTATAAAGTTCTAAGATATGTTGAAAAAGTTGTTCAATATTTAATGTCATAAGTGGATATAAGTGCCAAATTTTAAATTCAAAAGGTTAGCAGTCAATCTAATTAAGCATAGTTTAACTGGTTAAAACATATATTATCGACCAAAACGTCAAGTTTAAATCCTCACCTCACATGTTAAACTCATAAAAAAAATTGTTAGAAGCATTTATATCTACTATTTTGACGATTGGCCAGCATATAGTGTCCTCTAATTCAAATAAGAGTTACAATGAGTTTAATTTTAAATGACCACTTTTTTTCTACTATTGATATCTTCCAAAATATATGGAGCATGTTTGGGAGTGATTTTTGTAGGGCTAAAATCATTTTTGTTATTGTCCCTATCACTTTCATCTTAAAATATGGACTTTTGGCAATGATATATAAGCAATTTTGGAAATACTTTAAGGGTATGTTTGGCATGACTTTCAATTTAATCACTTTTTCATAAAAGAAATATTGATAAATATAATATTTATAATTTATATTATTATAATATTTTTTATAATAAATTTAGTTGATTACACTACATTCAAAAGTGATATTATTAATTGCAAATATGTTATTTTTTCTTATTACCTATTTTGAAGAATTTTGATTAATTACTTTTAAGTCATTTTTGGATAATCTATCTCTCTCATGTTTCTTCAAAAATAATTTTTAAATTAATCCAATTTTTTTATAGTTCATTTTATTTGTGAAGAACTTTTCATCAAACACTTTGATTTTTTAAAATTACTCAAAAAACTATATTAAATACATTTTAAATTGTTAATTTTTTAAAAAATACTCATAGAAAACATAATTTTATGTCAAAAGCACTTTTTTTCATAGTTGTTACAAACACATCCTAATTCTCGATCAATCACCAAAGAGGTGATTTTCCATGTTTGACTAAATAATTAATAAAAAAAATTAGTTTTTAAAATGGTAGTTGTTTTAAATTTTAAAAGTATTCTTTAATTCCACCTTCTTTTTCATCTTTTATTTTGAGAAGAATTTTTTTTTCCTTTCAAAAATTTTAATCTTTATATGTAACTCTTTTATCTCTCTAGCTTTCTCTCTATATGAAATTTATCTTTTTAAGATTTTTCCTGACTCTAAAATTTTTGTCAATTACTTTATTTTTTCTCTCTAACATTTGTTTTCTCTCTAAAATTTTTTAACCTTTTTCTCTAACTTGTTTTCTCTCATTAAAATTTTAGTACCCCTCCAACTTCTTTGTCTCTAAAAAAAATTCTAGCTAAAAGAGTTCTAGAACAACATTTTTAAAGGATGAAATTGTCTAGCAACAACAATGAGACATCTTGCACATCAGTATATGTTTATTCAAGTATTCCCAAGAAGACATATGTTTACGGCATTAGTGTGGTAGTGTTAGAGGTGGTAATGGAGAAACAGCCTCTGGATGATAATGGAATTGTGGTTGTTGATTGGGAGGATGGGTGGAAAAAGGAAAAACTCTTAACTTTTTTTAACTCTAAAATGTTATAAAATATGACTTTTTTTCACTCTAAATTGTTATAAAATAGGTCCCTTCGTCCTTAACTTTTCTCTCCCTCAAATTTCTAAAAATTGTAATCTACTTTTAGTAATTTAATAATTAATAATTTTAAAATCACACCAGAAAACAAACCTTAATCTTAATAATTCAAAAGGACTTTTAATCATATCAAAATCATGTTTGAAGACGTGAAATCAAACATTAAAATGATTTATAATTAAACAGTTTAACCATAGTAATTATAATTAAATCACTTTTGTGAAAATTGCCCAATATAAAATCTCTCAAACATGCGGCTTTGATTATGTAACAAAATACCCCAAAAGTTTTTAAGTCTTCTTGACCATTCTAAAAGTCATACGCAATTCATTGTCCTACAATATTGTTTCTAGACATCGCATGAAATCTTGGTATGGTTGAACAGGAGCTATTTCTTTCTATGTTTTCATTGAAAGTGATCTTGAATTAGATGGAATCATATGGTTGAGACGATGAGATAGAATTGCATTTCAGTTCCTTTGGACTAGCAAGTATAAAGAGATACCAACTTCTATTACATGTGCTCAGCATTCAAAAGTCAAACCACATAAATTATGAATTATATCACTAGAACAAAACATGAAAGAAAGTTGAAGGATTGATCGAAACAACTGGAAAAGATTGATAACAAAAAGTTACAAGATGTAAATGCTCTATGTGTATAAACAAACAGACAACTATAATATCAAATGCTGAAAAATATAACCAACCATCTATCTGAAGAAGCCAAGCAAACATAACCTCGTCAATGTAACATCAACCTCCTATGAGACTTAATGTGACGACGAGTTCCCGTATTGCCAAGGGTTGAATTCCAACGATGTAACATGAACCTCGTCGTTGCTGCTTGAACCAGAACTATCGATCTCAGCACGATGTTTGGTGTATAAACCATTATATTGGTAAATTTCCAAGTCGCCCCACGGAGTGTTTGTAACCTCTTCAGTCAAATCAAACCATCTAGGCACAAAAGTTTGGCCTTTAGCCTCTCTAGTTCGCTTTTCAGCTCGCTGCCTCTCTTCCAAACTGACCACAGAAAAAGGTATTAGATCCTAATTGAGAATTCAAATTGAGTGTGGCTTAAAGAAAGGATTGGAAAGATTGAGGAACGAACCTGCTCTTTTCCGACCCTGCTTTTGATAGATCACCCTTCTCTAAAGCGTATCTATCAGGGCGCAACCGGGAGTCCGATGCCAACAATTTTTTTGGGGCAGTATCGAAACTATTAATCTTATGTGCAAAGTGTGTATATTGAAATTTGTCATTCTCGGGTACCTTAGCCACATGCCAAACCTACGGAAGGAAACAATAAAACAGCACAAACCAAGCGAGAAAATACAATCAAACTTCAGGTGAAGATTAGGACTTGGCAAACAGAAACAAACACAAAGATCAACATTCCTATTTTCTGCAAAACATAAAATTAACCAAGATTGGGGCAACAAATATTACCTCTTCCAGTTCTGTATTTGGAAGAGGCTCCCCTTCCAAATCACAAGGTTGGTAACTCATTGATTCATTCCATTTCCCTGTCATCAAAATTTTAGGCTCCTCTGCTGCGTTATAAACATAACCATCCACTTCATAACGACCCGCACTGCAACCAAAAATAACAATTAAGAGAATGAGAGGGTAAGTGACATCAATTACTATGGATGACAGCAAAAACCGAACATTTCTGAGCAAAAGAACGTCACTTCAAGCACTGAAAAGTTCCATTACTGTCAGTTCATATCAAGAAAGTTGCTAGAATTTTAACTAAAGAGAATTTCAACTGCCTGGCGGGTTAATATCATCAAATCAAGAATCCCACGCTGATTTTGGATAAAATCATGAAAACAGAAGGAACTAAGTTATGGGTGATTGACAAAAATTCACTAATTTTAAAGAGGTTATAGAATTTTTCTGTCAAATGAAACGAGATATTGAGTAACACAGAATTGACTATATGACATAGATTTAAAGAACGTGGTTATCATGCCATATGGATGTATATGCAGGGATTTAGTAACAGAAAGGTTACAAGGTCTAAGAAGCTAACTGTGTCGCGAGACCTGTATTGAATTTAATCTATGCCCTTAAAAACCAAATGTCAAGCTACTTGAACGAAAGTCTGGAACACTAGATACCAGGGCAAATTAAAGGGGTTAAAGACTTAAAATCCACCCTTCAATAAAAGAAAAATTTTTAAATGTAAAATCTTCCCCTTCCACCTGAATATTATAATAGATAAAAGTTTTCAAGATGTCTCTCTAACCTCAATCACAAACATATTTCTACTCATCAAAAAAATCACAAACATCTTTCCGATTGAAAGGTCTTATTTTGAAGAAATCATTGATTTTTGGCAGTTCTTTGAAAATTATAGAACGAAAGGGGTATGAAAACTTTTCTAAGGAATCAATTGCTTTTGGTACTTCGTCAAGTTTCATACTACACTGTGGTGCTCCCCGCTAAAATGATTTTTGTAATTATACTTTTTTGCAAATTCTCACTAATTGAGTCCTTTTTGTAATCTCCTTGGCCTTCAGGATATCTCATCTCTTCTTTTGTACATCTCATTTTGATATATATATATAATCATTGATCTTTCATCATACTAGAAAAGGTAAATAAAACACGTGTATTTTTTTTGTAGGATTTTCATTTTGAGAGATCAATTTCTTTTCTGATCAAGATGACACCAGGATCGTCTTGGTAGATATTTAAGGGATTTGGGTTTGCAATTTGATTGAGATTGAAGACCGAGATGATTATTTTTCATAGAGATGATACTATCTTGCAACCTAGATGAATACCAAGATCGACTTGGATTGAAATAGGCATGAGCAATTAAAAAATTAAAAAGTTAAAAAAAATCATTATAATAATTACCTTTCATTGGTAATTTTTTTTTTTTACATAACGACTATCTCAGTCTAAAATATCTCAATAGCATGATGACTATTTCTATCTCCTGGTGGAAAACCATCTTAGCATCATATCAAGAAAATTCGGTTATCTAAAGTATCTTAATAACATGATGACTATTTCTATTCTTAATTCCCATTTAGGGACAAGGGTAGATTCTTGTGGTAGGCTTATGTTTGTGCAATTTCGTGGGTCATTTGGCTTGAGAGAAATGGTAGGATCTTTAGAAATTGTAAAAATTCTGTTAGTGAGGCTTGGGAAAGGGTGAGGTTTAACACGTTCTTGTGGGCGGGCGGTATCGCCTCTTTTTGTAATTATCAGATAGGTCTTATTATCCTAGATTGGAATCCCTTTCTTAGTTAGTCTCAGATTCTTTTGGGGGGCTTGTTTTTTGTACATCCTTGTATTCTTTCATTTGTTCCAATGAAAGTTCGGTTTCTTACAAGGAAAAAGGGAAAAAATATATATATATATATATATTAGGTCTTATATATATATATATATATATATATATTAGGTCTTATTATCCTAGATTGGAAACCCTTTCTTAGTTAGTCTTGGATTCCTTATTGGGACTTGTTTTTTATACGTCATTGTATTCTTTCATTTGTTCAATGAAAGTTCAGTTTCTTACAAAATATATATATATCAGTCAAATTCAAACCAAAATACTTCTAAATTCTACCAAGATGGTCTTGATCTCTTTCACGGTTAGAAAAAGAAAAACTGAATTTTCTTAATAAACTCACATCTTCAAACCTCTCAAAGTACGTAAATTTTTACTTAAAAATACATTTAATAAGTATATTCCAAAAAAAAGCGATTTGAAGAGAGATGTTTGAAGTACTAAAAAAACCAGAGTGAGAGAGAGTGAGAAATGTTTGAGAAAGAGGCGTCAAAGATATAGCATCTAGAAAACTTTGACAGGAGAGTTAGATGGAAAGAGGAGTTTGAGACTGAGTGAAAGGAATGAAAGAGGTTTAATACTTTCAACATTTAAGAGCTTGAAGGTCATTCTACTGGTAGAGACGTCAAAAAAGTTGCAATTCTCTTTCTTTTTGAAGGATTAGGTCAAAAGTGTTTAACCCATTTTAAATTAGTCATTTTTACAAAATACCCCTAAATTATTTATATGACAGAAAAACTGGCAAGGAGACCCATAAAAAATATGCACCAAGAATAGAATAACAGCAGTCGTATTTCACAAAAACCAACATCAAAATTCTGGGTACCTTACCTATAATATAAGATCAGTCTTAGTAATTAGACAAAATATGTAATGGCATGAGAGTGATCGGGAAAAAATTCTTACCCAAACCATCCACATGGTTGGAAATATAGTACAACTTTATCACCAGTTGTTAAATTGGTCATTATCATCTCCCCTGGTGAATCAACCCACGTCCTTCCAAATATCAAGTTGTTAACTTTAGTGAGCGGTGGCACCAAATCTAATACTACACCATTTCTTTTGAGAGTCACCCGCGTTCTGCAAAGGTCAAAATTATATCATTACCAAATCTACTATTATCCATCAAGGCCATATTAAAAGAATCAAAGCTATCACTCAGAGAAATTAGGCTTCAATAGCATATGCTGCAATCCACACATGGGGTAAATTGAAAAGAAACATTTTATGTCAAGAAACAAATAAATTATTAAATGTTCCATGAAGATCACCACCAAGCTAAGATCACAGATGCCTAAATTTATAAGTTAAACTTGCTCCTTTGACGTTAAGGAGTGAGTTTAATAAGAAATAATAACTGAGTGGACAGAGAGTGAGAGAATGGAACTTTACCTTCCAACAGGATAAATATCCAATGAGTTCCCTAAAAACTTAGTCTTCAACTTTGAAGTCACATCATAAATAAAATGTTCATTTTCAGCATGTCCAGCACTCATTGGGGGATGATGACTCACCTGAAAGCATAATTCTGCATAAATTTATTTTTTAAAATGAAAAAATAAAGAGAAGAGCTCTCAATTAACAAGAATGAGTAATTACTAAAATGTAGACAGCTGCATGCAACTTTCTAACTCATGATGAACTTGAAAAAAAGATATTGACCGAGACTGCCCCTTTTTCGGGGGTTGTTTAGGGAGACGGTAAAAGAAAATTGTATATTAAGTTCTACAAGAAAAAAAGAAAGTAGGCAACAAGAACAAAAGTAGACATTTTGGAGCAGCAAAATATCAAAATTCACCTGCTCTGTAAGAAATGTGATCCCACCATGATTAACCATTTCATAAGTCTCTCCAAGAATAGGATTAAAAGGCTTCCAGGTCCTTTGATAAGCGTAGTACACTGATATAGCCCATGATGCTGCAACAAGTGAGAAAAAATAATTCATCATCAGATAGTAAAAATGCTACAATCATTCAAAGATCATAGATCTGCACAGGCCCCTTTATCTCTCTTTAAGATTTTGATACTTACAAGCATACACCATCTGCATATAAGGATCCTCACATTCATCCGCCAGATCCAACAAGTGAGCGTATTCCATTAACTATAATAAATATTGCATAATTAATACCATGATGGAAATGAAAAGGTTTGAATAAGAAAATAAAAACAATACCAGAACTCAAACAAACCTCAGCCACTTTTTGAAGCATGGTCATGGGTTCAAAAATGATTACAGGAAGAGTGACCATTGATGTGATATCTGAGCCAATATACTTGTGCATCATCTTCCAGTAACTTTCACGATCCTTTTATTACCCAAATACAGAAATTTTAAATTATATTATAAAACAAATATGAGAAGAGAAGAAGAGAAGACAATATTCCTAGCTTCCAAAAGTGAGGAAAGAGATCTCCGCACACAATATAGAAAATAAGAGATATTCCTGTTTTACCATTGTTATCGCATCAAAATAAAATAAAATAAAAAAAGTTTCAGGGGACAGGGAGCTTGCAGGAATCTGAACTTAACTTCAAGAAGAAAGACCAGCCCTTGATCGAAACGTCTTATACTATTTTGTCCGCCCACCAACCCTTTTTCCATAATAGTAAGAGCAATAAAAATAAAAATACATAGTTGACTTCCCCACTAAGCATTAACATAAGATGACATCGAGAAACATTAGGCACAAAGCAAGCAAAGAAAAGAGGTAAAAGAAAAAATGAGAAAACCTCTTGTTTCCATCTCCCTCTCTGAGCTTCCTCTTCCGCATCTTCTTTGCCTCCCTCAGGATTTATAACTTCTACCCCTTCATGACCAAGAAACCTGAGAGCAAGGTAGGGCATGGTGATTTAAGCATCAACCAAACTCTCTAACATTAACATAAACATTGAATTACTGCAATACATAGACCTTGAGAAACGTATGATGAGGCAAAGTAAAAGAATTAAAGCAAACAGATAAAACCACTAAAAAACATGGACAGTAATTTTATGGCCAGGTTAGAGAGGAATGATGTCTAACTGCAGTATAATTAATTAAAATAATGGAATAACTTCAAGTTCATGTGACAAAAATGTAATGAGAAAGCTTTGATGAGACTTCCAATGAAGATCATCCTGACAAACCGAACTTATTAACAGACCAAAATTTTAAAACACTTGAATTAAACAGACATATGTGAGGCTATCGTATAAAACAGAAATAGATAAATTAGCACTTCAAGAGCTTGGAACCCACAATCCAGTAACAAACTATACAAAATAAAAAGAATGCAATAACCACGAACAATGTTTTCAAAGGCTAAAGGCGGTCTCAAGGCTTTTCTTATTGAAGAGGTCGTAAGCTTCAAGGCGGTATGAGGCGTAAGCCTCAATTTTAATAAAAATATTTATACAAATCCTAAATTTGTGTAATCAAGTATTGCTAAATGTAATAATTATACAGAAACAGAAAAAAAAATCAAATTGCTACTCAAATAAAAATTATAAAAGAACATGCGTAACATCACTACTATTATCACTGATAGATTTGACTTATTCTATAAATTATTTTTCTTCAATGCTTTTAAAGCCTAGGTAGTAGAAGTAGTAATAGACTGAATAGTCTTTTTTTGGATAAGAAGTAATAGATTGAATAGTCACCACTCATGTATCAGCATTTCAGACATTAAGGAACATTTTTATATTTTTGTAGAATTTGAAAAACTAATATTATTCTTCTAATCATTATATGAGCCGTAAAGACTAGTCTCAATGCGCTTTCATGGAGCCATAAGCCTCTTCTATGAGAGGCATCCTAGTCCAAAGAAGACGCAAGTCTTGAGGCTAAAAGTTATAGCCTTGCCTCGAGGCGAGCCTCAAGGCATACGCCTCAAAAGTTTTTTAAAACATTGACCACGAAGCAAGTTCAACCTTGAAACGATAATAATGGGAAACGAGATGTGTTACTTGGTTTCACAATAGCACTGGAAAGCCTTTCTCCTAGTTATGAAATCATTTTTCTATTAAAAAGTACACGGTCATGAATTAGCCCCAAGGGGCATCCTTGTTGGCTAAGGCCTGCACTTTCTGAGTTGTTACTCACCTAGAGGTTACAATGTTGAATCTTCAGGTGAACTTATTTAGAAAAACTCTCGATGCCTCCAAAGTCAAGACCTTGGGATGGGGGCGGACTTTTTGGGAAACAGCACACTGTCGTGTACTGAAGTGACGAATTTACGTCGTACTTTCTCTTTTGGGCAACTAAAACTCACAGTAGGCAGATACTTATTAGAAAAAAAGTTAACGATCCTTTAAAATCTCAATCATGGATCCATACCGAGGTTAGACTCCTTAAAAATGAGAAGAAAAGGAAAAGCTTCTAGAAACAAAGTACTAGTTCAAAACAACGAATCGCCAAACGTAGATTGATCGACGAGACAAGAGTACAAAAAGTAAAACCCTTGCTTTCAAAATTAACGGTTGTTCACAAAGAAAACACCCAACAGCAATGATAATACCGATACATCCAAAACAAATCAGCACCAGAAAGCAAACATTGCAGCTAATAATTCAAACAAAAAAGAGCAATAGAAGCAGAAACAACACGATTACAGCTTCAAACAAACAACACAACCAGATACCAATCCAGAATCAAGAAGGGAAAAGAAGAAAAACTAAATTTAGTCGGAAGTATGAAAATTGAAGTACCCGTTAACAGATCGGTGCATGGCGTTGCTAAGCTTGGAAATTCCAGAAGTTACGGCAGCAAAGAAGCCCTTACTCTCATTCTCCTCAGGGCTACCCATTGTTTCCCACTAAAATAAACACTAGCCTGCAAAACAATCAAATTCCAATAGGTGGGGTAGCAGAAGCGGCAGCGAGAAGGGAAATTGAAAAAGAAAAAACAGGGCGATTTCGGGTGTGAGGATCGGGATTGGGAAGACGAAGTGGGGTTCAGGGGAATAGAGATCGGAGAAAGGGGGGAAGAGAGATAGATCTCCGATCGAGAGAACAGAGAGAAGAAAAGGAAAAGGGTGGAATTGAAATGGCGGTATAATGGCTTTTGCAAATGCAAATTAGCGAATTGACGGCCAAAATTGGAGTCAAATCGAGGGAAAATTACCGGAAAATGGCTGCTGAGGCCCTCTCTGTCTTCTGATTCAACTGGCCGGCTTGGCTGAATGGCTGGCCCTCTAATGCCGTCCACGCGTCTTTCACCAGCATGCCATCTATGACAATTTTGCCCCCACCCTCAATATTCTCACTTTTAAGTTTTATGCTCCCACTTACATACCATGCCTTTTACCATAAACTCTTTTTTATTTTCATTTTTTTTTAATTCAACTTATGAGGCAAGAAGATTTCAATCCATGACTTCTTAGATCACGTAAATATGCATTTAACATGTTCAGTTATGTTCTATTGGGCTCTTTTACCATAAACTTAACAAATGTGATCTATTAGTTCCATAGATTAGATCATATTGACGCGACAATCAAAATTCAAGTATAATTCAATCGACATTGTATTTATTATCTGTTTTTTAAGGTTGAATATTTTTATCAATTTGAGCATATTTCAATAGTTTAAACATTTATTACCATCACCATCTCCTAGAGCCCCAACACTATACTTGTTGGTACTAAAAAAAACTGATCTTCCACTTCACATTTATTGAACTGGCCATCATAGAATGTAAATTCGTTCTTCTAGAGCTCTTTACACTTTTTTGTTCACGTGTCATAATAGTACAATCTATGGTGGTTACACAAACATAGGGTTATAAAACTTGTGACTTATACATTACTTTAATGACTTACTAAGAAAACTATATTTTTGTTCTTAAGAGAATTCTCAACTCCACAAGATAGATAATTTATAAAGCTATGTGTTATACATTCCCCCTTAATGATGATTATTATTAGGGAAATTTTTGTTGAGAATTTGAAGGCATTGCATAATCTTAGATTTCCTTCCCACATGTACAAAACGTAATAACACCATGAGTGAAAGAAAAACATTAAACCGAAAGAGAATTACAGTATATGCATACATGTGTTCAATCAATGATGGCGACGTTTTGTTTTCAATAAATTCTACTCTTATGATGAAAATTACAATAAAAGAAAATTAAAAAAGTTAATTCTTTTAACTCTATTAGTTACCTATTTTTCCACGAAACTTAAACCCTTAAAAAAAGACTAAGAGGCAATATTCTATACCTAGCTCATGTTGTAGTGCAAGCATACTTCCATTATTATGTCACAACTATAATTTATGCATAATTGAGAAGAATTTTGTCAACTTAAGCATAAATCAACTGATTAAGACATTAATTTTTAATTAAAAAAAATTGAAGGTTTAAATTTCTATTTTCACATATTATTGAACTAAAAAACAATAGATTTGACATTATCTCTCGAGCATTGCCCACTCACATAGGACCACTTTTGAATTTCAACTTTTTCCACCTCAATTGTGGTGTCATGAAGCCAATCACATGCACGCCATACCCAAACCTGCATCTCTATGCAATCATTGAGAACTTCAAGTCAAGCCTATTTGGTGACTTGATTTCACAAATTTAACTCATTCAAAAAATTAATTAGCAATCTTCACCTCCCATTGTTTATGTACCTCTTAAAGCGCTTACAACATCCAACAGTCATGTTAAGCTTATCTTTCAAAGATGATAGAACACCTTCAAGAACTCCCATTCCCATTAAAAACAATCATTTGTAATCATAAGCAGATAATCTTATCGTGATCCCTATATACTTCTAAAATACCTTTTTTAGTGTTGTACTTCTAATTTTTGTTCATTTTAATAATTGTATGGCCTATGTGTTGAGAAAAATCACTCACTTCCACCACAGGAATAAGTAAAAAAATAACTGAGAAATTTAAAAGAAAATACTGAACACAAGAATTTATGTAGAAAACTCCAAAACAGAAGAAAAACTACGACCCACCAGAAAGAAACTCTACTATGCGAAAAATTGTTACAATCACATCGAATTTCTCTCCCCGACCCCAATCACAAAAACACTCTCAAACCTTTCTACTATTCACACCATTCTCCCTACTCTCAAACAAGTGAATACAAGAAAGGAATTTAACTAGAGCTAGTACACCAAGGTTAAAGTGTTTCTAACTGAGATGAATAAAACTAAAGCTCATGAGCCCCTTATATAGTGCTTGGAACCCATCAGTTCATTCATTCTTTCCGATGTGGGATTTTCACTCTTATAATATTTTGCTAAAAAGCCAACACAGCCGATAAGCAAAGATGGAGCCTAAATCACCCCACCGAATTAAGAGTCCCATCGTCCTGGTACCACTTAAGTAGTGAAGGAACGTTGTAGGGAAATTACCTGGATCCGGTTTGGAACCCTGCGACACGAAAGCGGGTGCATTAATTAGAAAACGCAGATCACAATGATTATTTTTTATTAAAAGGGTTTTTTACCCAAAAAAAAAAAAAAGTTTTCAAAAAACTTACCTTTGGGATGTCACAAAGGTGATAGATCGTTGGAGGGACTCCACATGATCTTCCGAGTTATCTTCGATCTACTACGAACGGCTGTGTGGGTACCGTTTGGGAGGACTAAAAAAAAATCAATTTTCTTCTGGCTCTTGGGAGGAAAGGGAGAAGAGGGAGGAGAAGGAGGTCATGACTTCGGTGACTATAAGTTTTGTTATACAGGACTAAAACCTTAAGTGCTTTTAATTTAATTATGAAAATTACAAACTATTTTTAATTTTCATAATTAATTGTTCAACTCTCATCTCATGGGTTTGGATTCATTGACTCTTCCATAGATCCTAACACTAAGTCATACCCCATTGAACTTCCAAAACTCAATGGACTCATTTTCTATGTAATTTGGGCATAAAGTTGGTCCAACTATCCAGTCCAATTGGCCCAATTTCTAATTACTTAATAACAAATCTAATTTATTATTAATAGCCAAATTAATTAATCCCAATTTATAATATAATAATTCTCATTTATTATTAATTTCCAAATTAAATTATCCAATTTGTAATTAATTAATTATAAATCTAATTTATTATTAATATTCAAATTAAATAATCTTTATTATTTAATTTTCTCTCAATCAATTGTTCGTTGTAGAGGCAACGAGCTAGCAAGGAAACCTTACTGAGCTACAACATTAAGCTACAATGGTTAAGATCAGTTAGTCAAACTCTTCAACTAACCAACCCACCATTTACCCAAGGTAACTCTACTGATGTTGCACTCTCGCACTGTAGATGAGTTATGTCAACGAATATAACCATAACAGTTCATTTGATCAATCACAAAGTGACTCGTGGTTCTGGTTGGGTGAAATTATCGTTTATTAGCCTCTAACCTCACCTTTTGCTCCTTAAGTACCATTGGTACTCTAATGGATAGCCTTCTATGAATCTCATCATGAAAAAATCCTTATTGGGGCATCAAGAAGACGGGTACCTTGTTATCTAAGTCTCATACTAGCACATTAAGGGAATCACTTATATACACACTTAATATGGAGAAGTGCATACTTTAATTTGCACTTTCCATTATTGAGTGGATGTGAATTTCATCTTGTGTAGGAATGTTCTCAACTCCCCAATTGAATGCATTCCCAAAATACTAAGTTTATTGAGTAAATATATAAGTCACTCTCACCACATTGCTCAAATAACACACCCGCATAGGCAGGAGCTCATAACACACTCAGGGTTCAGATCAAATGACCTATGATCATCCTAGAAATGTGTTTGCATTTTCTTTCAATGGTCTTACAAGAAATATGCAAAACACATCGCGGTCTAGTATTTTGCAATCCCATTGCATATGATACCTCTGTTGGGTGTGTATGTCCTAAAACTCGAGTGGTTTGTAAACACTTTCTATATTATCAATAAAGTTGTTATTGATGTTATTCAATAAAGTTGTTATTGAATCCTTTATAAC
>JAOANK020000015.1:1231025-1251505 GCA_026257165.2 Telfairia occidentalis
AGGCTATTAAGTTTGGGCCTAGTTTGTTATTCGCTTCCGTGAATTGTTTGGTTTATTTTGACTTCTTTCCCAACAATTCACTCACTAATTTACACAAAATAATAATATCTAAATCTTCATAAATTTACTAAGTTGAATACAACTAAGTATTACACAAAATTAAGTTTGGGTAATATACAAATTAACTATTGAATAAAATATTTTGCCAAAACTCATAAATTTCAACAAAAAATATGTTCTATGATTGTTTTCTTTGAAAGACTATCAATTTTATATCATAAATATGTTATATAATCATTGACTACATATGAGAATACTTTTTCACGATTTTTTGAATGAAAATTTATTTGAAGGTAAAATTGCAATATTTGTTCTAAGTTTAAGGCTGAGATTGCAAGAGTAATCTAAGTTTAACGTGCAGATTGATGAATATGAAAGTTTAGAGTATAAATTAATACAACTTGATAAGTTGGGTAAAATTGATTTTTTTAATCCATAAAAAAATGTCCAATTAGATGTAAACAGTATCGAAACTATATAATATTAAAATTGAAGTTCTAAAAATTTTATGCTTTATTATTAAAATTAGTCTTCGCAAGGGAAATGCAAGGGTGTTCATTTTTCCCACGAGGGCTGGTCCCTACACGAGGAAGGGAATCCTCGCTTTGGGACAAGCATGGGCATGGCCTAAACTAGGGATGACAAAGAAATACGCGTACTTGTAGGTCCCTGTCCATTCGGGGCGAGGAATCCCCATTTTGATCGAGGATAAAGGTCAAACTTGGGATTTAATCAGGTCCCCAGGCTTAGGAGGGGTATCCCCGTCTCGTATTTGTCCCCATCTCCGCCTCGCCATTTTTTTTTTAATATTAATATTTAATTTACTAATTATGATATTATTTAAATATTAATAACATATATTTATATACAATAATAATTTTATATAATAAGATAAAAAAATCAATTTTTATCTCAAAATTTGTCAAGTTGTAACAATTTTCACCTAAAATTTTTAATTTCATTAAATTTGACCCAACTTAAATAGTGCGCAATTTTAATTTACATTAATTCACTCATTAATTTAAACAAAAAATAATTGAAAAATCTTCATTAACTCACTAATTTCAATAAAATTAAATATTATGTAAAATTTAGTTTAATTAATGCACAAATTAACCATTGAATAGCTTTTTACCAAAACTAAAAAGTTTCAACAAAAATGTAGTTCTAATGTCATAATTTTTTTTTGAAATTATATCAAATTTGTATCATATATATGATTTATAATTCATTAAACGCATATAAGAATATGTTTTTTCATGATTTTTTAAGTGAAAATTTATCCAAATGTAAAAATTGCAACACTTTTTTAAAGTTCATTAAAATTGCAATGCTTATTTAAGTTTGAGGTGCAATTTTAAGAAGTTGAAAGTTTAGAGTGTAAATTGGTATAACTTAAAAAATTTAGAGGTAAAAATTGATTTTTTTTTCCTCTAATATAAATAATGATAATTTAAGCCAAATCCAATGTATTATTATTATTATTATTATTATTATAATTATATGAGAGAGAGAGTATGGAATTCTCCATGTTGACGAGGAATCCCGCCTCCCTCCCCCTTTCCAAATTGCAAGTACAAGAGTAGGGATGTGGATCAAAATTACCCCCGGGCTGGGGATGGTGCATCATGGTCCCACCCTCAATTCTAGCTTAAACGAAGATGAAATATTATTTTATTTTTATTAAGAGATTTAAAAATTTCTACTTCAAAATGAAGATTTCCTATAAAAACTTAACCATATAAATGGTAAAGAATTAAACATTTAAATAAAAATTTCTTTAAAAGAAAGTTTAAAAAGTAAATAGAGAATAATTCTACGCATAACCCAATCCCCCTCACCAAAATTGAATAGAATATTTGACAGGAAATGACATGGGGGGAACTCCACCCGTGAAGTATGAACACCCCTAAATGCAAGCAATCTAGGTCCCAGATAACTATCATTCCTTGAAAAAGTAAAACAGCCATGAAAATTTAAGTGCATGTTTGGTAACGTTCCTGTTTTCTATTTTTTATTTCTATTTCTCCTTTTTTAAGAACGAGATATATTTGATAACCTATAACGCCCCTTAATTTTTAATTAATTCATATTATGAGTTGTTGAATTATGTAATTAAAGGACTAGATTTCATTTATTTATGTGTGTTTAAGGGGGAATTATTAATTGGTGATTAATAAAATTAAGAGGTAATTTTATTGAGGAAAAATTAGGAGAAAATTTAAATAATGACATTCTTGTAATTAGAGCATTTAGGGCTAGGGTTTAGGGTTAAGATAACCCTATAAATATATCATTAGGGACTCTAGCCACCAAACTTTTTACCTATTCAAAAAAGAAAGAAGTAATCTCAATTGTTCCTTCTTTTTCTCCCTTTTCAGGTCAACTTCACTCTCCCCCTCGAAAATTTTCTTCCTCTCACACACACCTTCCTCCCTCATGTGCACCCCTCTCCTAGAAGGTAGTACTAGGCATCGGGGAAGCTTATCGGCGATCGGGATTGGCGGCTGCGACGGCAAGGTATTTTTCCTCGTCCTTTTCGATTTTCACTAACTTCGGTAACTCCGTTTTGGTTCAAATTTTGAGGACAGCTTCCTTATCACTTCCTCTTATCCCAACCAGAACAGGTAAGACATCAGAGTTTTCGGATTTTGTATTTCCCAAAAAAAAAAAATTCGTTGTAACCATGTTTTTCCTCTTTTTTTGGGTCTTTAAGAAAGGGTTTTTGGTCAAATGTAGGGTCAGAAAGCACTAGGAGGTCGAGATCTACACGTTGGTAGAATCGGAATCGTAATCGAAGCGGCAGTGAGGCGGCATGCGCGGCAGAAAAGCACTGGCACAACGGCGCGTGTACCATACGCGCCAAGTTGTTTTGTGCGAGTGGCGATGCATGGTTGCTCCGTTGCGGCTTATTCCTGCGGCATTGAACTCCTGACGATGATTAGATTCTGAAACTGGTCCCTGTTCACCAATCTGATGTGGTGCGTGGAAGACACTCGCCGAACGGTGGCGGCGCATGGACTATGGCTGGTTCAGAAAGGGCAGTGTCTTTTTAGTGTCGGTTACCCCTCGAAACCCTAACTTTCCTTTTTAAACTATTAATTAATTAGAATTTAGGAAATAATAAGGGTATTTTTGGTATTTTTGGACCTAGGTTGCTTAAAGAATCCATCATCGTTTTTCCTTGGTTCACTCGTTGTTTTCCTGAGATTTGAAGTAAGTGACTTCGCTCCTAGATAAACCATTGGGCTAGGTCGCCAACTTGTTTGAATTGTGTGATGTATGTGTTGATCATGCCTATCTTATATAGTTTATGAATTGAGCATGGTGATGTACTAGTGTGATAAGCATGATGTGTATATGGTTGTTATATGCCATGAATATCAGCTGTATGTGGTATATGGATGCTAAGGGCATTAGTAGAATATTGCATGTTGGATGCCCTGAGGCTTCAGATTATATGATGTGTTTGGGACCTATGCATAGTTATGGATTGTGTGTTGCATTTTCATGAGTTATGAGTTATACCATCTCTGCTTAGTGTTGAACGGAGAACCTTTTTGAGATACATTATGTGCTTTGTACTGCTGTGTGCTTTGAGGTGCCTCGAGATGGAATACTCCTGTGAGAGTTAGGGAGTAGGTTCTACATGAGTTACATGACTGTTTGTGTTTGCATGTCCGACCCCAAGGGTCGGAGTTACTTTCTGGGTATATTTGATATACTCAACCTTTTCCTTTAGTCTTTTTAGGTAAAAACAAATACTACTTGGGTGGATGACGATGAGGGTTGCATAGAGGCCACGGTCACGCGTTTCAGTCTTCCGCATGTGTCTACGTTAGAAGTTGCTTAGTTTTCAGGGTTGGACTAAATGTCGTACTTTTAAGCTGTGTTTTTATTTGTTTTAAATTCGGGATCCTAGTTTGTTCTCTTTTGTAACTTTGAAACTTAGTTATTTATGCTTTATTTAAAATGTGATTTCAAGTTTGGATTTTTTTTTATAAAAAAAAAATTATTTAAGAGCATGCATGCTTGTAACGACCCTAGGCAGCCTAAGTCTAGAAGTCGGGTCGTTACACAACCCATCATATTTCTTGTTTCTAAATTTTGAAAAATATTTCCAAAATTTGAGAAATGCTTCTATTTCGATTTCTTTTTCCAGTTTTCAAGCATGTACCCCTTCTTTCTCTCTCCCCCATCTCTTTTATTTCTCTCTCCTTGCTTTCTCTTCTATTATAATTTTTTTCTTTTCATACTTCTTTATCCTTTTTTTTTCATTTTTTTGGTTTCTTTTTTTTTCTTTTTCTCTCTCTCTTCTCTTTCCTTTTCTTTTCCTTTCATTTTATTTTTTATTTTTTTTCTTTTTCATTTACACGTCTTTCATTATTATTTTCTATTTAAATCTCTATTATTTTTTTCAATTTTTGTAGGATTTTAATTTATTTTTATTAAATTAATAAATTAATAACATGTTTCATGTTTCATTAAATTTCAAAGAAACAAAATATTTCTCTTTCTTTTTTTTGTAAATTTTATTTGCTCGTATGATTGGCTAAATTAATGGGAAAAAGAAAGTTAATTATTGAATTAAAGAAATGTGAATATGTTCGATTGTCTATCCTTAAATAAATGTCTCATTACCAAGTAAAAATACAAAAATATATATCAATAGCACATTTTGCAATAAATTAATGATCGTTGAAAATTTATAAGGTTTGTTGGGCAATTTACAAATTAGTCTAATTAAACTAACTTATGTAAGTTGACATCATTTAAAGTAGGGGTGATCAAAGTATTCCGATAAATCGAGCCGACCGACCAAAACCGATCGAATTGACATCGGTCAGTCGGTTTTAGAAGAAGTTTGGTCGGTGTAGATTTTTTCATATATAAAACCGACTAGTTGGTCGGTCGGAGTGGTCGGAGAAATTTTTTCCGACCGACCAACCACCTTTTCTTCCTCATTAAAAAAAAAAAAAGAAGAAAGAAGTACCAGAGCACGTGGATGCACACGGCATGCTTTTTCAATTGTAATAATTACAAATTTTTAAAAAATTATTATTTAATATTTTTTTAATTCTTTTATCTTTCTCCTTTCTTTTCTCTCTCTCTCTCTTTTTTGTTTTCTCCCTCTCCCTCTCCCTCTCCCCCCTCTCTCCTCCTCCTCTCCCTCTCTCTGGTTCTCTCTTTCTTTTCATTTTCTCCTCCACTCTCTTCTCTTTCTTTTCATTTTCTCCTCCACTCTCTTTTCTCTATTTCTTCTCTTCTCTCTCTCCCTCCTACTGCTCAACGAAGCCTTGTTAGACCTCTTGTTTTTATCCTCCTCAACCAATCGAGTTTCTTCATTCTTTTTTTTCACAGATTATAATAAACCGACAAAACCGACCGATCGACCAACTTCACAAATCTTCCAAAACCGCCCACCACCGACCGACTAAAACCAATATGTCGATTTTCGGCGTCGGTTTTAGCCTAAAACCAACATCAATAGACCGATGAACACCCCTAATTTAAAGTGAATTGACTCGAGTGAGAGATAACATTACATATCAATTTGAACAATATTTGAAATATAAAATTTATTATTATTACTTTTTCTAATTTTGTATTAGGATTGAAATTGTATTAAATATTATACTCTTTATAATTATTTTATATTTATTTTCATGTACGTTATATATTTAATTATATTATATGTACTAAATTTTATTTTAACTAAAAACAAAAAACAAGAAACAGTTATCAAATACATTTCTATTTCCAATTTTTTTAAAAAAGAAACTAGAAACATAAATAGTTATGATACATATTCTTGTTTCTAGTTCTCAAAAAAACAAGAAACAATAAATAAGAAATAGGAAACAAGAAAAAAGAAATAAGTACCAAACTGGCCCTAAAGAATCATATGATAATATTCTTGCCTCTTGTTTTTTTTTTAACTCTAGTTTCCACAGACAAACATTAAAGAATTATTGTCATTTTTTACTTTAAAGAGCACAGTAAACATTATCCTAATTTTAGGCGACGGAAAAAATGTGGGATCAAATTCACCTTATCTAGAATCAGCCACTTTGGTCATGAGAAGGCACTCTAAATAAGAAAACTATATGAGAATATTATATTTTTCTTGAATTATCTACTCTTATTTATTACAGTTTTTGGGGTGGGGGAGAGAGAGATTAGAAACCCCATCAGTTGATGAAAGAAAATCAACTACTGGCAGCAGCTAACGTAATCTACTGTTGCTATGTCTGAAAGGGTAAAACTACAAGACCTCATTGCAGAAGATTACATTTCCACATTACAGGCAGAGAAGATTGAAAAGAATAATGTCGCTATAGACAAGTTGCTCTTACCATCTGGGTTTGAAATCCTACAGCAATCTTTGGCGCCTGTTTTTACCCCTTGGCGTTACAAGGTAGATACGCCCATAAACCCATTGTCGACCTAGTCTTGAAGTCGATTTCTGCATGAGACCAAACCCAGATTAAGTATCTTTCTTTTGAGAACAAACTTTTTCCCCCAACATTTAACTTTTGAACTTAAGACAGACCAAACTTGGTGGTAAAAGTAAATCAGAGACAGATTAGGCTAGTAGTTTCATAGGCACTGCGCCTGAATTGCAGGGCATTTGAATCATGCATATGACTAGAATTTTCAGGGATACAAACACGTTGGATACTATTCAACAAAATAATCACTGGAGAGAAATCCATATCTTTGGGGTGAATTGGAATGATCATTTTCACTGAGTGTTCTTCAGGGAAAAGGAATTACTAATTGATTATATTTTTTTGAAAATATTTTACTGCAGTCAGAAACATAAGCAAACTAAAATTACCTCAAACTTGACCCAGAATTCCAACAAACATTCGCAAACATGACAGTCTGATCTATGAGGAGAGCCATTGGCGCGATCTGATCTCACAAATGCAAACACCTAAAAGGAGAAATTGATTTTAACAAACAACATGGAACAGATGCCTTTTCTTCCGTAATACAAGGATCAGATTGGAATGAAACTACAGTCTTCAACCAGAAATTATAATAATATGGGGGAAGAAGAATAAAGGAACATATCAAAACAATAGCGCTTGCCAATATTTAACCAATTAACATACTTCTTCTCCACAATTGGGGCAAGCTCCTTTCAGTGCCACCAAATCATTTCTCCATAAGCCCTGAAGGACTCCCACTGCAGCAAAAGGCAAAATCCAATAAAGAAAATAGTCTGAAATAAGCAAGCATAATCTAGAATGGAATCGTACGTGCAAAAATAATAATACTATATTTAATATCCGTGAAAAAATTTAGATTTTCATTCAATTTTCCTTCATTATATATAATGAATTGCAAAATCATGATGTAACAGTTTTACCAGAAGCTGTAACAATTGGGTATCCAATCAGAGATCCAAACGCCATGAAGAGGATAGCATTTAACGCCGAAAGAAACTCAAATGCAGATCCTTGGCTGTGATAGGAAAGTCCTAAACTGAGTGGATCCTTGAAAACTAAGTCAGCTGTGCAGATTACGGGAACAAGACATGCTGAACAGCCAAGTGCCAGAAACAACAACCATATGCCTGCTAATGCAAGAACCTGTGATAGATCTTCCTGCCCTACATCCATGTCATTGAATATTCAAATGAAGCACGCAAAAAGAGGGCTAATTTACAACAGGATAAAAAGAATTTCACAGAACTGGTACCGGCAAATCAATCAAATGAAAACATATTTTTATCTAAAAGAACAGGCAACGGCTTCAGGTCAGCTCAAACAAAGCCTTCACTTATATTTCTATGGGTAAATTACAAATTTAGTCCCTAAATTTTATTCGTCATATGATGGCCACTAAACTTCAAAAAGGTGAGTTTTCAATCACGTCTTCATACTTCAAATGTGATTCTATAATAATCATGGTACACTGTTAACCAAATGGGAACATGGCCTATCTATTATACAAAAATTGACTGATTTGGTACAAGGCAGAAAAATGGCAGAAGAAAATAGACAACCAGATTAAATAGAGTAGCACTATTTTTAAAACTTATTTAATACATTGATTTGATAAAAGGGTAGGTCGCTCGTGTCCGTTTCTTCTATATGTCAGGTCATACCAATGCCAAAGTAAATCAATGCATGTCATATCATCATTTTATTGTTATTTTTTCTTTTTTGGGAAAAGGAAACAAAACTTTTCATTAAAGAAATAAAAAGAGTCTAATGCTCTGAATACAAGGAAACAACAAAAACAAAAAACAAAAGGAACAAAAAGAAATAACAACACCAAACTAAGCTGGAAAAATAAAAGCATTCCAATTTGAACACAAATCTTGAATGGAGAATTCTGCAAAGTTCTTTGATAGAGAGCATCAAGAGGAGGCTTTAACACGAGATAAATCAAAACGATCCACCATGGCAATGATTTATCTTGGAATATTCTCATATTTCTTTCAAACCAAATCTCAGAAAGCAAAGCTTTAACCACAAGACACCAAAGTAGTTGGGATTGAGATCTAAGTCGAGGGCCAACTAAAATTTGAGCAATGTTCTCACTAAAACAATTGTCAAAGACCCAATGAATCTTAAAAATGGAGAACAATCTAAACTAGCAAAACTGAGAGTAGCTGCAATAAAAAAAAGAGGTGCTACAAATCTTCCTTGTTTGCCAAGCATAGTGGGCACATAGAAGGAGACAAACAGTGTGAAGGCATCTTTCTTTGAAGGGTGGACGAACAATTCAATGACCCAAACATCATAATCCAAATGAGAACATGCACCCATGTAGGGCATTTTGTTTTCCATAAAGCTTGATAAATGAGCTTGACTAATGAAGATGAAGCTGCCAAGTGCTTAGATAACAAATCGACTGAAAATTTTTCATATTTGTCCAAACTCCAGCTTGTAGAATCAGTTATTTCATAAAATCAGTTATTTCATCGTCCTTAAGTAAATGGCGAAGAGGAATGCTCCACGATGAAGTGACTCCATCCCAATGGTAAAAAACCGAACCATTAGGGAGAGAAGCAATGGAAAATAGAGGAGAAAAACGAACCTTCAATGAGAGCTCGCCAATCCACACATCATACCAGAAGGAGATCCAAATACCATTGCCTAAATTGAAACTTGCAATAGAGGCCACTTGCAACCATACCTTAGAAATACTAATCCAAGGACTATGCAAACTTAAGCCAAATTTTCCAAATGTATGCCATTTATGATAGTCGAAACCATGAATACTAGCAAAAACTTTGCACCAAAGAGAATCTGATTCATGAATAAACCTCCAACCTCATTTGGCCAAAAGAGCCAAATTTCTGTATTTAAACCCCCAATACCAAGGCCTCCTTCCAAAAATAGGCTTTGAAGCTGATTCCATCTTGCCAAATGGGTGATCTTGCTGCCTTTATGGCCTTCTTAAAAAAAAGGACCGTAGAATTTGCTCAATTTTCGAAAGAACTTTGGATGGCATAAGGAACGATGACATATAGTATATGGGGATGTTTGCTAAGACAGTATCACATAAGGTTAATCTACCTCCTCAAGATAAATTAAAATGCTTCCAGTGATCCAATTTCTTTTGAATCTTTTCTATAACTGGCAGCCAAAACGACCAAGATACATAAAAGGTAAAGTTTCAATCTTGCAATGTAGGCGAGAAGAAACCAACTTCATCTTATCTTCATTCACATTAATCCCACACAAAGCTGATTTTTCCCAATTTATGTTTTAGCTGGAACACCATTCAAACATCTCAATAATATTGATAAGCGCATTTAGCATTCTATCATCATATTTGCAAAAAAATCAATGTATCATCTGCAAATTGTAGTATTGAAACATGTACCTTGGATTTTCCCACAAGGAAGCCTCCATACACCCCTTTCTCATAAATACAGGCCACAAGAGCACTTAACACTTCGCTAACTAAAAGGAAAAGGAAAGGAGAAAAAGGATCCCCTTGCCTTATGCCCCTAGATGCAAGAATTCTACCACACGGTCTTTCATTAATAATACTAAAAACTTTGGGTCAACGAACACAACCATTGATCCATTCAATCCATTTTGAATTGAATCCTTTGAAACTAGCACGTTTTCAAGAAAACTCCAATCCACTCTATCAAGTTTAAGAGTCCAACCTTGACGTTTTTTAGCGCGATATTCCTCAACAGCCTCATTAGCAATTAGAATTGGGTCTAGAATTTGTCTCCCTTCAATGAAAGTACTTTGAGAATGCGATATAATACTTGGCATTACCCGTTTCAGTCTTTCAACTAAGACTTTGGAAACCAATTTGTAAATTGATGTGGTCGGTTAGACTAATAGGTCGGAAGTCTTTAACCATAACAACATTTTCTTTCTTGTTGATCAAACAAATGAAGTTTTCTTTAATGCAAGCATTCAATCGCCCAATTCTATAATATTCCTGAAACAACAATTGAAAATCTTCAGACAGGAGAGACCAAAACCTTAGAAGAAATTCCATGGTGAATCTGTCTGGTCCAGGGGCTTTGTTTTTTCCAAGTGATTGCAAAGATGCCCTTAATTCTTCACTGGAGAAAGGAGAAGTAAGAGCAGAGTTCTAAATGGCAGAGACTTGAGACCAATTAAAGTTAATTGGAATACTTCTAGAATCTGGATGTTTCTGATATAAAGAAGAGAAGAATCCCACAATTTCTGCTTCAATTTCTCGAAAGGAGAGAAGAGGATGCCCATTGCAGTTGCTGAGCTCGGAAATTAAGTTCTTACATTTCTTAGCTGTCAAAAATCTGTAAAAGAAGTTGGAATTTTCATCACCCAATTTCAACCAGTTCAATTTGCATTTCTAAATCAAATTCCTTTCTTCTAATAGGAATAAATCCATGATTTCTCCTTTAATAGCAATTCTAATGTCAGATTCCATTGTAGAAATTCATTTGCTTCAGCTTTAGCATCAAAATGATCAAGCTCAGCAAGAAGACTTTTTTCTTGCTTTTTCCTTTTATCCTCAAAATCTAAGAGCCAAGATTTTATAGCTTCTTTTACCTTGCGAAGTTTAGAGCTAATAATGAAGCTAGCCCAACCTTGAGGTTTGTCCAATGAAAGGGATTTTTCTACTGCAAGACAACAATCGTTTTTCAACAGCCAACTATTACAAAATTGAAATGGAGAAGGGCCCCATTGGACTGATCCAGCTTCAAGAAGGAGAGGAAAATGATCAGAAAATATGTGTGCTTTTCTTGAAGCCCAAGAGTTCTCAAATATGTTGTCTCATTCTTTAGAAATCAGAAAATGATCAATAAGTAAATGTACTAAAATATCACCACTACGAGACCACGTGAATTTACCATTCGAGAGAGGTAGCTCCATAAGACCCACACTGGAAATAAAGGAGTTAAATTTATGCACAACTTTGGTCTGTCTTCCTAAAGGAGAATGTTCATGAGCCCAATGAGTGATGTTAAAATCTCCCCTAGACACCATGGTCCAGAACAATAGCAAGACAACGAGTATAATTCCGACCATAAGAATCTCCTTTCTTTGTAATCATTAGGACCATAAACACATCATTTTATTGTTAAGTTAACTAACAATCGACACGGCGTAGAATCATAATCCAAAATTTAAAGATGTAATAGAAATAGTTTGAAGTTTTAAAGACTAAACTAAGCACAGCAATTTGATGGGTCAAACATTAATCTAATTTAACCAAAAGTAAGTTACTTTCCTCCGTTTCGTTCTTATTCCCAAAATCAACAACCGAAACATAACCAAGTTGCCGTGACGGTAGGTAGTAGAAGGAAAAAAAGAAAGCAATGAGAAGGAGAATCACCTCAGCATCTGCATAGGTTGACTGCCGTCTAAGGCTGCAACGAGGATACTTGACCACAGATTTTGAACCATACCACCTCAGTTTCAACTGATTCAAATTTTGAATTTAAAAAATAAGAACAGAGTAACAAAATCAACAAGGTTGATCGAGAATTTTTTTTTCAGTTCGCGAGCTAACCTCGACTCTATCGAACATATCATCAACGATCAACGGTTGACCACTGTAATACGCATCCCTGGCCTAAAAGAACCAGGAGAACAACACAAATCAATCACCGAGAAGAGAGAGATAAGTTAAAGAAAGAAAGAAAGAAATGTGACGAGGAACCTGAAGGTAAAGAGCTTCAAGGGTTTCTTTACTGGCGGTGTCGATGGGGCCAACGAGTATGCAAGAGGGGCCTTGAGCGAGTTTGTGGACAGAGGAAACGGCATTATTGGTACTCTTGGCGGAGAAACGAAGGAGATGAAAGGGGCCGCCGGTGCGGATGGTTCTGGCGAGTTCGGAAACGGTGGAATTGATGAGATGGCGAGAAAAGGAGGTGAACGTGCCGGCCATGGAGTCTATTGGGGAATTGGAGGGAACATGAGGCGACGATATTTGTGTCGTAAGGAGAATTTTATGGAGGAAATTTTTTGGGGGGAAATGGGTTTCTGGCTCTCCAGAACCTGTCTGCTTCTTGATTTTTCAGTTCCTCACGCTCACTCCACCAGGTGGTGGGCCTAAATTGCTATTGCTAATGCCTAATGGCTATGGTTTCGTCGTCAAGTTCCCAATTTCCAATTTGTCGTCACTTGACACTTAGACACTTCCTAATTTCGTCGACATGTCGTCTCTGCCAGGCCTGAAAAACGTCATCAAGCCCATATATTGGGCCTCCATTAGCGAATGGGCGGAACCTGGCTCGTCTTACCCAAAGAGTAAAATATTGATATTGACATCGATATCGGTAGCTCGAATTTATGGATATATCGACGAATATTTCGAAAAAAATCATAGATATCAATAAAATTTATAAAAATATTGTGATTTTTTTTGTGAAACTTTAAAATAAGTTTATTTAAGTTATAAATTACTATTTTAAGCACATATATCAATTATTGGAAGTCATATATAAGCATCAATACAATAATAAATATTTATTAAACACAAAAAATAAATATGAACTTAAATCATTTATTGATAAAAAAAAATGTATTGAACAGCTACATGATTGATATGAATAATTTAAAAAAAAGACAATGCTCTTGGAGGTATTAGACCAGCATTAATATAATTGATCTAATAATGACAATACTGCTCCCAAGTCATTCTATCTTTAAAATTTCGGACAGAATTAGCATTATGTCAGGCATGGGTATTAATATCAACTCCAATGGCACCAATAGGTGGGTACCTTTCATCAAACCATGTTTCATCTAAATGAGGATGCTCTAAAGAATGAAGATAGTATAAAGGTTGAGAAGGGTCTTTTGATTCTAATTGAGGTTTAGATGGATATTTAAACATAGGACACCGTGAATAGATTGACATATTATATTGTTCATCTCGTCCACTATAGCTATAACTACTACTATAATCATTTGACTGTTTATTGTAATAGTCATATTGTCCTTGTCTTTACTCAGTGTCCAAACTATTTTCCCTCATACTTGAAATGAGTAACTCTTCATCAAATGGAACATTAGAATGCATATGTCTTCTTGGAATAAATGGTTTACCTATTGCTCTAATTCCTGGTCCACCAGCTCAATGCTCATGGTTAGAGTATTGTGTGGCACGAGTGAACTGAGATTCTCCAGTGGCATGAGGGAAGGGGGTAAGTTCTTGTCCTTCACCTTCCTCTCCTCCAAGGTTTTCCCCGCCCACCACCTCCAGCATCATCATCGCCATTATTATCATCATTACGTGCTTCTTGTTCATCTTTATCAAACTGTCGCATTGCTTGAGTAGTGAAATAGTGGTGGTTGCCTCGTAAATTTCATGTAAAAGAATCCATTAAATGATCACCACCACTACTACTTGAACTAGTACTAATTACCTCTTCATTAATTACACGTTCCACATTAATACTCTCAGCTTGTGCAGCACTAGCAACTTTTGGATATGGATTACCTTGAACGTCATTAAGGTGTGCTGGTTGAATCCACATATAAAATGGATCATTCTCTTCATCACCTTGGTCAGCCTCAACATCGAGCAAATCTAAGTAGTTGTCTTCTGCTACATTATCTACTTCAACTTACATAACTCTTATTTTTAGCTTCATATTGTAGTAGTAGTATACCAATTATTGCAATTTATTATATGTCAGCCGGTTGCATTGATTTGTATGTATTAATGCGAATGTGCTCCAATTTATTTCACATGCTGAAAAGGAAGCCGTTTGTGATAATATTTTGATTGTAAATTCTCGAACGGTAGGAGAGCTTGTTCCATATATTGTCCACCATTCAACTACAAAATAAACATGTAGAGAAGTTGTAAGATTATTATATTTATATAGCACACACAATTAATTCTTAACTTCAATGTGAACTTTAAAATATTTCTTGGAACCATTTGATTACGAGATGCAATAGCAGCACGGTCCGAGAAGCTCCTTTTTGCATCTCTAAAGTATGTTAACTACAAAAAAAAAATAAACATGTATGAGTTAACGCACAAATTGTCATTAAAAAAATAGTTGGGAGAAGGTACACTACAACAAATGACACATTCCATAGCGTCGAAAAAACGCTATTATAGACTTTTCATAGCGCTTTTGAAATTTCGTGGTAGGCGATGTTATTGAAAGTCTTTCACTTTTTATAGCATTTTTCCACTGCTATGAAAAATGCTATAAAAAGTTTATCTTCTATGACATAACATCAATGCTATGAAAACCTTTCATAGCATTAGTAAAAAATGATATGGTTGGCCTTTAATAGAGTTTGTTATAGCATTGAAAAAACGTTATGAAAAATATAACATATTGTTTTTAGGCACGCCATGGTAGCCGATGTTATTGAAAGTCCCTAACTTTTCCTAGCTTTTTTCCAATGCAATAAAATAAAACTATAAAATTTCATTTTTATTGCATAATTTTAATGTTATTAGGTGACTTTTAATAGCATTTTTTTGGTATACATTTGTACTAATTTTGAGTTGTATATAATCATTTTTATAGAATTTTATATAAGTACAAATTCTTTCAAAATTCATTATAAAATCAATTTCATAAGTTGTGTCCAACACATTAAAAAAAAAATTCCCAAAGTAGTTTCTAATTGAGTAGTAAAATACAAAGTTCACCAAAATTTGAAAATTAAAGTCATGTGGAGTAGTTACACAAAAAAAAATCAGAATTAAAGTAATATGGAGTACAAACATCAAAGACCAAGTGATCAGTCTTCATCTTCATCATATGTATAGCCTCATTGAATCCACCTACAATAACAAATTATTAAAAAATTATATATACAGTATTATAAAATGAGCACAAAATAAGAACAAAACTAGAACAATAAGAACACCAAAGAGGAAAAGATGAAGAGAAAAAGTAGAGAGGAAGGGAGAATTCTTATTGAGTTGAGTTTTCCAAATGTTCCATACAACCACTATTTATAGGATTTACAATGGTATAGGTTACATAATTCAAAATGTGTAATCTTCATGGTATAATGGGTGATAAAGGAGGAGAATGAATGTGGAATTGTGTAACTCATGGAGGTTATGAATATCTACATAATTATTATATTTATAATTAAAAAAACTTTTTTGAAACTCTTATGATTAGTTGCATCTATTATTCCAAAAAAAAAAAAAAAAACAGGCTAGAACAACATAAAACAACATTCTAACAAATTGTTACTAGATAATTATAGTGAAATAACAAAGTGTTAAACAATTAACTATTTAACATTGGCTTAAATGTATGCTGTAGATTCTTGACAAAACAAGAATGGAAAAATCCATTAACATCCTTTTTTAAAAAAATTACCTTAAATTTAATCCAAAATAAACTAAAGATCTTTTTGACCAAGTAGTTTGAAGAGCTCGTCCTTCATAATAATGGTGATTCTAGCTCTATTTGTGTTGTCTATCACCACCAAGATCTCATACCTAAAAAAAATATTGCAAAAAAAAAGGTCCCTCACTTTCCAGTTCATTTTCATAGACTTTTTATTTCCATCTTTGCCGAACTTTTACAACAAATTTCACCTCTGATTCACAACAAATCAACAACAATTACTATTTGAAATTACTATAACTACAACTCAAGCTGCACGAAACTTTTAAATTTATATAAGGGATCATAATCGAATAAACATGTAAGCAACTAATTATCTATCTAACAAACAAAAAAAAAAAAAAAAACCACCAGTTTGAGAACGAATGTAAAAACAAGAACATAAGATTACATATAAAAAGCACCACAATGCCCAAGCAACTTTGTAGCTCGTTTAAAAGATGTACCATTTAACATGATCCACAATTCAGTTCCAGTTTCATGAAAGAAAATGAAACAAGAAAAACAATCAATTACTAGTGCTTGAAAAGAATGAACGTTAATATGTTTTTCTGCTGATTTTCTGCACATCAACCAATTATTCACAGAAACTAAGTTTACAACAACAAGCAAGAATTTTTGAAGACGAAAATATCAATTGATTCTAAATTCAATTTACATAAATTTGCAACATCACTCTAACTCTCTAAAACCTCAATCTCTAAACCCGAGCAACATCACATTTTACTGCCAATCACAGACAAAGGAGCATAGGTACGACTTTGAACACCATCCATACTCCACAATCAAATTCCATAAAAAATCAATATAAGTTGAAACATTTAAATCAATAAATTAGTTACCTTATGTTAAAAAAATCACCTCAGATACTTCACCAAGTCAGCAAGATTGAATCCAGACCTTGGTGTAAATCCAGCTTGACAACAAGACCATGTATCCTCAGTTTTAGCCACAAATCAGCCCATAAATCAATCCTGAAATCCCATGAGTGATCTTCTCACACAAGGCAAGTTACAACTTGTTTTTATTCTTAAAAGACATATTTTTCTCTATGTTCGTCCTTATATTGTGAATGACAAAAGGTTAAGAAATTAAGCAAAAATTCATTTTCAAAGGCATATTTTTCTCGATGTGCAATATTGTGAATGATAGAAGCTTAAGAAATTAAGCAAAAATTCTTTTTCAGTCGATTCAACTTGATTGTATTCTACAACTTGTGGCTACTAATTTTCTTAAGCTTTCTTTCATTCTTTTACCTTAAACTGCTATATAAATCATAAAATACAAGGCAATCTCAATTTTTAAGAGCTCTAATCGTTAATTTTTTCTATTCAATTCTAATTTTAAGGATAATTTATAAGTAACTTTAATAGGAAGAACTTATTAACTTGCAGAATTATTGAAAACATTCAATACGATAAACTTATCAATTTGCTTATGGATCCTCTGTTTTATTCCAAGAAACATATTTTATAACTTAAGGACACAATTGTAACACCTACAGATCAAAGGTTGATGGAAAATACTAAACGAACATTTAAAATGAAAGTCAACAAAAGTCTAGCAAGTATATACAATAATTGATGCAAGGGGAAAAATACTTTTTCGTGGTAGAGATGGGGAACTCTAATCTTTTCCAAAACTTCTACTTTCTCTGAACTTTTTTTAAGCTAAGAGAAATAAAATCATATTAAGGAGGACCAAGTGAATGAGCAAAATGTTGAAAGTATAGCCACAGAGGAAACTCACCAAAATAGAAGTTTCAAATCCAACAAATCAAGTGAGCAAACAACAAGGAAGAAATAAGAGAGATTGATTACATCTGTAATCTTAGAGCAACAACAAATTCCTTTTAATAATGCGCAGAGATTCAGACAATCAGAAATGGAAAAATAATTTCCTAGCAGAAGTGAAAAACAAAGGAGGAAATTAGAGGAAAATAGCCTTTGTTTGCTTCTCTTTTAAATTTGAGTTACCAATATCAATATTTTAATTCTTGATTGAGAGTAAATCATCCCAAATAATAGCCTTTGTTTGCTTCTCTTTTAAATCACTAGTAGTTGTGTCCTTAGATATTTTATAAATTGAATAAAGTAATACAATATATAAATCAGTTTGGAATAGTACAAATAAATGTCCAAATTGAATTGCATTCTTCAAATTTTGTAGCAATATAACAAGGAAATAATCATGTACAAGGAAACATTCAAAGCATAATAATTGTGGGTTAGTAAAATGAGCGTAATATTCAAAGAATTGATAGCCTAATTTGTATTACACAAACACTAAAAACAAGAACTTCAAATAACAATAATGCAAGCACATTTTCAATGGACAAGTGACATTATTTGTGGTCATAGTTTACTGGTATTAAAGATGAACCTACCTACTACTACTGAACTTACAACAAAAATCAGGAAGCAATCCCAACAAAAATCAACAAAAATCAGCAAGCAATCCCAAATACAAATTCTAGAAGAATCACCAAGTAAATTCAACATAATTATTATGCAATAGACACCAACAACCCAACAAAAATCAGCAAGCAATCCCAAATACAAATTCTAGAAGAATCACAAGTAAATTCAACAATTATTATACAACAGACACCAACAGCCCAACAAAAAATCAGCAAGCAATCCCAAATACAAATTCTAGAAGAATCACGAAGTAAGTTCAACAATTATTATACAACAGAGACCAACAACCCAACAAAAATTAGCAAGCAATCCCAAATACAAATTCTAGAAAATCACCAAGTAAATTCAACAATTATTAATTGGTTAATTTCCTTTGGGTTTTTAAGATAATAAAAATAGCCACAAATACCTCTCAATTACATCCAAGCATGAAGACAAATCAAATAGCAAATGACAATATTACTCTTTAGTAAAAAAAAAAAATTAAACAAAATTATTATGATTGAAGAGAGGAAGAAGATGCACGAAATATATAAAAAACACACGTAAGCTTTAATAGAGCAAAAAATAAGAATCAATGAACGCAATCAGAACAACATGATAATGGATAACCATGCTTTCACAATGGAAATTTCAGACATCACATACAAGGAGTTAATAACAAAAATATACTACAGGCTACAACAAAAACACACCAGCCAGCACAAAATCAAGCAAATATAAGTGCAATAGATCAAGCATATTATAGTACATTGCAGAAATAAAATTACAACACAACACAACAACTCTTTCCATATCATGCCATCAATAAATTAAGAAAAAAAATCTCATTCATTGGTATAAATCATGGCTACCTTACAAATCAGCTCAGTGACCGTTGGAGGTGATTTGTCTACTACAACAAGATTCTTTCCTTTCTTATAAATCCAATTTCTACCCCTAAGTTCTGAGAGTTTTCCTACTTACCATTGAAGCTGATTTGTTCACATAATAGGCCACAATCAACTCAGATAGATTGCTCTATCTCCTTAATTGCTTTCTTTTTTCTTTAATTATTTTCCTTAGGTGCAAGTTAAAAAGTATAGGTTTTCTATGTACCTACACAGAAAAAGATAGACTGAAGTTCTGAAATTGTAAATGTGTACCGTTGTTTGAGTTTGACTAGATTGAGAAAATCTCCACATTCCGTTGCTTGTGATTAAGAAAACCTTCTCACAAGGTTATCCATCTATTCTCATTTTCTGTAAAGGAAGTGATGTGAGGTAAGTGAAATGCTTGTTTAGAGAAGAAAAGAGGGAAAACATACTTGCAATGGAGTCGTTCTGGCGATTGAGAGCCCTCCCTTTTCGACTTTCACTTTTCCCCCTTTCCAACAAGAAAATCTCACTGAGAGACCCTTGTGCACAATCGATCAATAAGTGATGTGCCGAAGGGGAAGAGTTAATTGACGAGAAGAAGGAAGGAGATTGAAGAAGACGAGTGGCTTGGTTTCAATGAGAAGAAAAGAGGAATCGAAGAAGGAGCGAATTTTTCGAAAAGAAAAGGAAAAAATGCGTAACCCTATTTGTGAATAATTTGAAGGTTTAATTGGGCGCCTTTTTTTTTCTTTTTACCTCTTCATTTTTTTCATTTTTTTGATAGCTTTTTTTTTTATAACAAAAAGCTATCCCAAAATGTTATAAAAAGTCTTTTTTGTTGTAGTGTACAAACCTCGTTTCCAAAATCAAAAATCCCAAGGCTGTTTTGAAAAAGTATATTATACACATTGTGGACGACATCAATCAGATTTGTATTGTCTCTCACTTCAAGTTGATATTGATATCTCGAATTTAAACAATAAGCTATCATGTATAAAAAAAAATACAATATATTAAGAACGACAAAATTGTTGGATCGGTATGGCAACCCTAGAGGGGGGTGAATAGGGTTAATTAAAGATTATAAGAACTTTTTCCCAAGTGGGCCCAAATTAACAAATTGATACACTTTTTAAAAGCAATGAATAAGAATTCTAATTATTCTACAAACAAGATTGATAAATAAATATGAGAGAATAAATCATATCAATCTTAATAACAATTAATAATAATTTAAAGCATGGAATATATTTCTAAATTAATTGCAAAAATAAATAAGAAAGAGTTAGAGAAAATGACACCGTGAATTTATAGTGGTTC
>JAOANK020000015.1:1251605-1268043 GCA_026257165.2 Telfairia occidentalis
ATTAACGGGTATCCCGATTGGTGGTGTTCATCAACATCTAGAGGATTTTTACGTGGAGAAACAGCTCTTCAAAGGTAATCCTCTTTCTGTGTATTTTGGTTTGTGTAATGCATGCTTCCAACCAAATTCATTCTTGAATGCATTAAGCGTTCAATCGCTTCCGCTGGGAATTCGATTCTTTCAATGAAGACTCGGTAATCCGAATGTCGGAAGACCTTGTTCTGGGGTGGTTTACTGTGGTAAACCGAAAATCCATCTCATAGCTGTCAGTGCCCATAGTCTGAGGCAACACCTTGGAGGAGGAGGAAGGCTCCTTGCCTTGCCTTCTATTTGGATGGGACATCTCTTCTTCTTTTCTCTCTAATTCTCTTGTGAAAATCTTAGCCAGGCTTGCCCACTTTCTCATCTCATGCCTAGGGAAGAGTTTTTAGAAGAAGGAGAGAGGCATTTGCTTGAGAGATAATCGGCTACGGGGTTCTGAACTCCTTTTATAGGCAAAACCTCAAAGTCGAAACAAGATAAGATGACTTTCCACCTAGCAAAGATCTGTTTGGAAACTAGATTTTCTACATCTTTATCTAATACGAATTTGGATGCCCTAGAGTCGGTCTTGATAGTGGTGAATCTTTTGTTAATAAGATCACCCTAGAATTTTTTAACAGAATTAACTATTGCTAATAGTTCTTTTTTAATAATAGAATAGTTACTTGAGGTACTATTCCATACTCCATTGTGATATCAAACTATTTGTTCTTTACCATGTATTTTTTGTTTAAGTATTCCTCTGAATCCTATGTTTGAAGCATCTGTTTCTATTAGGAGATCAGCTGTTGGGTTTAGGAGGTTTAAGCATGGAAGAGTTTTTATTAGAGTTTTTATTTTTTGGACGACCCTAGTATGTTCTTCGGCCAAAGGTTTTAGATTTTTCTTAAGCGTTTGAAATAAAGGTTTGCAGCCTGGGATTTTTTTATAAAATCAGACACATAGTTTAGACAGCCCAAAACCTTTGTAATTGGGTTTATCTAAAATTTTATCTGGGAACGTAGAGGCGAATTCTATGGACCTCTAAATGGGCTTATGGATCCTAGGTGGATCTCAAAACCTAAAAATCTAATTTTTGTTTGAAACAACTTTATTTTTGGTAAAGATATTACTAAACCATTTTCTTTTATAACTTTGATAAATATATTTAAATGTTTGAAATGTTGATCTATGGTGTCAGAAAATACGAGGATGCCATCAATATATACTATTGAAAACTCTTGGTGATTATTAAAAATATTCATAATATTTTGAAATTCGGAAGGGGGGTTTTTAAGCCAAATGGCATAACGGTTCCATTTATATTGTCCAAAGGAAACATTAAAAGTTGTTTTATATTTATCTTTTTCAGAAATTTGTATCTGCCAAAAACCTGATTTTAAATCAAATTTTTAAAATACGTTTGTAGTAGAAATTCTTTTGATCAAATCGGGTTTATGAGGTATAGGGTACCTTATCCATTCTAATACTTTGTTTAAGGGTTCGTAATTTATTACTAACCTGGGTACACCACATTTCTTTTCGACTGCGTTGTTTACATAAAATGTTGCGCACGAACAAGGGCTTTTGGAAGGCTTGATCAACTTCTTTTTCAACAACTCTTGGATTTCTTTTTTGCAATGTTGCATTATTTCAAAATTCATTTAGATTGGTTTGGCTTTTGTTGGTATCATGTGTTCTGCAAAATTCTATACATGTGGGAGCTCAACAATATGTTGCCTTATTTGCCAAAAAGCATTAGGTATATCCGAGCAAATTTTTGTTTCAATCTTTTGAAGCAAAATTTTTATTTTATCTTTTATTTGTTTACTTTCTAAATTTTCTTCTATTCCTTTGAAATCTATTTCTTCTTTGAGAAATTGAAGTTGTTTCTTTTTTAAATCATAAGAATTTATTAAGTAAAGCTCTTGTGCTCTTATAGATTTAATAAATTCAAATAGTATTTTTGTTCCGGCTATATTGCAACTTACTCCTTTTTTGGAGACTTGAATTGGATATAATTGTGTTAGGAATGAGTTTCCTAGAATTAATCCTTGCTCTAAGTCTTTGACTAAAAGGAAGGAAGTTATAAAATGTATTGGTCCTTTACATATATGAACTTCTGGTAGTTTATATTTAATATCTAAGTCTTGGCTGTTAGCTCCTGTTAGGCCATGTAATGTTTTGCAAAGTATTTAGTTGGTATTAATCCTTGTTGGATACAGTTTTGATCTGCCCCTGAGTCTATTAGGGCTTTCATTTTTAAAGAGAAATCTTGAATTTTGATTTTAACTTTTATATACCATTTTTGAGATAATCCATGTTAGGGCTAATAGATGACTCCCTCAAAGTAAATGTACTAGGTCTTGCATTCATGAATTCGTTCAAAGCATTCTTTAAACCAATATTTTCTTTTACTTTTATTGAGTTAGATGCTTCATCTTTGAATTTAATTATTACCTTCCCATTTGGATATTCAACTATTTAAGTTAGTTGACTTGCCTTCCTTGGAGGAGGAGTGAATGCTTTCACAATCGTCCAATCAGAATTTTTTGTAACTTCGTCCCAAGATATCATTTTTGGAACTTTGACAGAAGAGTGTATATTGGCTTCAAACATCATGGTTTTTTCCTTGGGAGAAGACATCAAGGCTCTTGATCCAATGCTGGAAATCATAAGTCTATAGGTGATTTTGTACACCATACTAAGCTTATGAGATCCTTTTTCAAGATTCAAGCCTTTCTCTGCAGTATCTAAGCAAAAAGATTTGAAAACATTTGGGTCCTTTAAGCACACCGTTAGATTGGGATAACAATTGAAATATACTGGTCCATTGACCACATTCAATTGTATGATTTTTAAAATTGAATGTTCAAAGTTATGGTGGCGTTTGTCGCTTAAAATTGATAAAACTGGGATGTCTAATCCTAGTAAGAATAAGGCTTTTATTGCTACTTGAACAGTGCCAATATGAATGTAATTATATTCTTTCCTGAATTCTAACAGATCATTTTTTAGGAAGAGGTTAATTGAATGTACCGGTTGAGACACTGGGATAGTTCTTTCTACGGTTTTAATACATAGCTCTTGGGTGAAACTAAAGGTAGGATGAAAATATACCTTTTCAGGCTCGATAACGGGTAACCCCCATCGTTCGAGTTGTTTTTCTATTTTCGCTATGTTGATAGCTTCTTCATCTTCTAGAGCTTGGTCTCCCATATGTTAGGATTCTAATTCTTCTTCTCTCAGCTCCTTGTTAGGAGCAAGCTTTGATTTCATCTTTTGGAGAAATTTAGATATCTTCAACCACTTTTAGCCTTCATTTTCTTTTTCAAAATTCTTTTAAAAATTTAAACTATTGATCTTAATCTTTTAAAACCAAATCTTCACAAAGAAATACAAGACATATATGACCAAGACGAATTACTTGGTATCTTCGAACTTACTCACACTTCAGGCTACCGTGAACACACAACTTGGACAAACGTATAGGCTAACACAAGTATTTCTTTGTTTAGATAAGAAATTAAAATCTTAATTTCAATAGGTGTCTTCAAATTATTTTGAAAAGAGAAAACTGTGAGATTAAAAGAGGCTGAGGATATTCCTTCTCCCCCCCTAAAAGTTTGAAATCCAAGCTTAATGTTGCAAAAGAAAAGAAGATTAATTTAAAAAGATGAAGGTTTGGTAGAAGAAAGTCCTTATAGGCTTTGATACCATTCTTCCACTGGATCTTTACAACCTAAGTACTTTTTCTTCTAAATACATTTTTTGTTGGCATATGATAAGCGCATGTCTTGGATATTCAATCCTTTACCCTTTATAGGGATGCTACTGCGGAAGGAGAATTATAAACTATTACGAATTAATGATTCAAAAGGATAAGATCAAATTTCTATGAGATAAGATCGAATCCAAAAAGCTAAATTATTACAACCTAATAATTATAAATGACAAACAAGATTATTCTAGATCTAAATTATTACAAAATGACAAAAGTGAAAAGTAAAAAGGTGAATCTGTTGGTAGGCTATCGGAAACAATAGACACTGAAGCTCTATACAAGCTGACTATTTCATCCACATACAACTTAGCTAACTTATCAAAAGGGTATGTAATTTTAGATTAACAAAAATCTTGCAGTTTCTGTCGCTCTGTCCATAATCACTCATATATCATCATAGCCACTTTGGGTGCAGGAAAGACCAAATAAGAAATTCATGGTAATATGCTCCAATTTTCATTCAAAAATTGACAAAGAACCCAAAGGTCTTGTAGGTTCTTGACGTTCCAATTTCTTTCCTCAATAGCTTTTTTTTTTTTTTACTTTATTAATCAAATGATGAAACTGCCCTTATAGGATTTGACACCTACTTTCCAAGCCATTCTCCTGCAACCTGACCAGGCTACCTACTTGATTTGAGCTACTTGCGAGAGTTAAGACTGTCCTCACGGACCAGCACAAGTCCTTCCAACATGTTTTGTCCCCACTCACATGCTTTCTAGGTAAACTCCCTAACAGGTCACCCAACATAAGATTGCTCCAAGCTAAGCACAATTCATTTTGAAGTTCTTATGATTGATCCATTGAAAAGGAAGGTGCACCTTTGTTGGTATAGATAGTCACTATTAATTCTTTTAAGCCTTTCTTACCCATGCTTACGTAGTCTTAGGATCTCTCGCATTCAGATGTAGTATCGGTTCATTCATGTACCCCTCCTCTACTCGAGCGTAACACCCAAGAATGTCCTACGAAACACATACAATACTCTTGACGATGACAACTCACTGTAGCTTCAACCTTCAAATCCATGGCATTCACTACCTTCAATTCAGATTTCCATGGCCTCTCAACTCTCTATTTTTCAAGAATGGTATTAAAATATTGATATAAGATTAAATTTCTCATAATCCATCAGCTTAAGGTTTTGTGTTCATTGAAGATTTACACATGGTATCAAAAGTTGTATTCGAACCTTCATAATGTCATTTTCTTCCCAATTAATATTGATAACCATTTGTTGGGCCTAGTGCAAATTTCTAGCCCACAAGTGAAAAAAGGTGTTAAACTATTGAAATAAGATTAAATCTAATGTAACTCATTAGCTTAAGCTTATTGGCGATTTAATAGGACTAGGGAGAGGGAGAAAGTCGAGTGAGAGGAGAAAATTTGAGAGTAATCTATAATACATTGAAAAGCCACAATCTTGAAAAACAACATTTTTAGAACATTATGCCCCTTTATCAATTTTAAATTTACTAAACATGTCATTTTTAATTTTTTCAGTAGCTTTAATTAACAAAAATTTGAAAAGTAATGAATATGAAAAGTTTGGTACATTTATTTATAGAGTTTGTGCATGGTTTTAATTTTATAATTTATTTGTAAAATAAATTTAGCTCTCTCTTTTTGTTTGTTTCTTTTCATCTTTTCAATTCTTCTCCTTAAATTTTATAGAGTTTGTGCATGATTTTAATTTTATAATTTATTTGTTACTGTTTTTAAATTTATGAATTTAAATATGATTATTCATTGATTTTCTCTTCTTTTAACATTAAGAGGTGATACTATTCTTTTAATATTTTTAGTTTTTTTTAAATGAAAATGAAACTTTTAGTAAGTTTGGTACTTTCACTTTCTTAAAATATTTTAGGTTTAAATCTTAATTTGATCCCTAAACTTTCAAGTTTGTCCTACTTTGGTCCTTAAACTTTTAAAATGTTTGTTTTTGTCGCTGAACTTTTAAATTTGTTCCATTTTGGTTCATAAACTTTCAAAATGTTTGTTAGGGTCCTTGAACTTTCAAAATATATATAATCATTTTGATCCTTGCTATATAATTTTTTTCATCTTATATTTATTTGTCCAATGCTCATTTTCAACCACATGACTTAAATACATGTTCACCTTAACATGCTAATATATATTTGAAGTTTAAATTAAAGATAATAATCAAAATAGTAACTTTTTGAAAGTTCAAGGACCAAGGTAGAACAAACTTGAAAGTTCAAAGACCAAAACAGACATTTTGAAAGTTCAAGGACTAAAACTGATATTTTGAAAGTTCAGAGGCCAAAATAGAACAAATTTGAAAGTTCAGGGAACGAAATAGAATTTAAACCAATATTTTATCTTTAATTATAGAAATTTAATTGAGTTGAAATTTGAAAAGTATTTTACTTCTCCACTCTTTCAAACTAATTGAACTTTTCTTCTATAATTATTTCACCAACAAACTTTAATTGTGTTCATTATCTAGCAATTTATCTAGACACTTTTTTTTATTGGTATAGTTTTTTTTTTTTAATATTTTTGTGGATGTTAGTACAAAATTTAATTTATGTGCAATGTACGTGGTAATAGACTAGGTTTAAAATAGCTCCAATTTTTTCACTCATAAAAGTTTTGAAAGTTTATTTTTACAATTGAAAGTATTAAGAATGTGAAAGTTTAAGAGTTTAATTTTTACCATGGAAACTTTTGGGATGCAATTTGGTCACTTTTAAAAATTTTAAATTTTAATTTTTATAATTGACAGTTTACTAGTGAAATTGTAATAATTATTATATTTTAGGGTAGATTGTGCAATTGGTCCTTTCGATAATAATAAATGCACAACGTGAAAATTATGATGAAAATAAGAAGCTATTTTATTTGAAATTCATTTTGATCACATTTCTATTTTATGTTCGAGAGCTCAGATTTTTTTATGGGATAACCGTATATATGTCTATTTAAATAACTCATTTAAAAAAATGGTCAATTAACTTTCTATTTTGAAAAATTGCTAATCTAAAAATAGGAGCGTATCTAATATTGTTCAATACAAAATTACCCTTCACTCAAATATTTATCCTACGGATATTTATACGAAAATCCAATGGAGATAATGAATATCTATAATTTAGGAATTGTTTTTTTAAACAAAACTCATTTGATTTCTACATCTAAAGCGTTTAAATACTCTAAAAGTGAAAGAAACTCACGTTTGTTAATCTAGGAGATTGGGAAAAATACCATTCTGGGCGTACGTCAATTGGTAGGCACAGAGATCTTTCGCTCACTTCTTTTCTAGAAATCAATTAAGTCTTTAATAGTAAGTCACCCTCCCTTCTTTGCGATATGATTTTTATGATTGAAGAACGGATGTACCTAACAGATTAGGTGAACATAATTTCTAATGCATTTTTTGTTTAATCATGCCTGAGAATGAATAAGAAGTCGAAACCATAGGTCACCACATGTTGAGTTGCAATCGCAACATACCACTAAGAAGAAATCTGTATTATATATCTCCTCTTACTTTATTGGCGTTGGAAAATCATCTTTGATCAATGTGCTTTTCATTGTGTTCCATGAAAACCCTAATATTGTATCATAGATGAGGAAAATAAAGGAGGCAAATGGCCAAATCTACCATTTTTTTAAGGTTGTTTTGAGGGTTTTGTGGATGGAAACGTGATTGGAAGAAAATGGTCATTAGCTCTCTTTACAAAAGATAGAATCATACTTATAAGAGACACGCCATATCGGCATTGGAATGGGTAAATCTTGAAAATTAAACTACAAATTGTAATGCTCGTTGAATACTTGAACACATGAATTTCCCACCATAGTTTCCTATCTGAAAATTGTGTGGCACTAATTTTTTTTAGATATTGCTTAAATCAAGCATCTCTTGATTCTATTGAAATACAAATATGCAAAAGATAATTGAATGTTATCCTTTATATTCAAATTTCTATCCTGTAGACAAATAAAATCAACGTTCCTTGATTTTAGAAGTATGCATTATATATTAAAAATACCGCAAAACATGGAACAATATTATATTCAACTATTTCTTCTAAAAAAAAGTTAAGGCATTGATATAAACTTAAATCGTTTTAAAAATGCGAAGTATCTTTTAGCCATGCTTTTAAATTAGATCATGATTTTATATATTAAAAATACCGCAAAACATGGAACAATATTATATTCAACTATTTCTTCTAAAAAAAAGTTAAGGCATTGATATAAACTTAAATCGTTTTAAAAATGCGAAGTATCTTTTAGCCATGCTTTTAAATTAGATCATGATTTTAAGTAGACCTTAACTATTTTATTTAAAAATACTAAGATTACTTAGATTCATAGGAAAGAAGAAGACTAAAAAGGACTAGATAATGATCAAGAGGCATAAAAAGTTATAAAATACTATAAGGTTTGGAATGTTTAAAGTTTAACTAACTTAATATATTTTTTTCAATATAGAATGAAAATTTAAAAGAGATCATAGAGGAAGTTGAATCAAGAGGCACAAAAAAAAAAACAGAAAGAAAGAAAAGTCTCCAACAAAGCAAAAGAAGCCACAAATGGACAAAAAGGTACATTGATATTTTTCCTTTCTTCTAATTTCACATAGAGAACTAATGGATAAAAAGTAACAAAATCTAGAGATAAAGGAAAGTAAAAGAAAAGCCACAAAGAGGGATGATGAAATCGTATAAGTTGAAATATTTTATTTATACTAAATTAATTGTCTTGCACAAAGTCTAAAGCAGACAATGATGTTGAAAACTTAGATAGTGGAAATAGATTAGAATGTGAATTAGTTGATAACAGATTAAAAAAGTGAACAAAAAGACAACGATGATGAACAAAATGTATGATATTGTATAAAATTTTGAATAAAAATTAAATTACATTAAAAAAATGTCAATATATTATATTGTGCAAATTGTCCTTGAAATGAAGGAGAAAAAGGAAAAAAAAAATGAAGATTTCAAAGAAAAAACAAAGTGTATTAACAAAATATCAATATATTATATTGTGTAGATTGTCATTAAAAGGGAAGAAGAAAAAAGGAAAAAAAAAGGATGATTTCAAAGTAAAAAGCACAAAATGAAAGACAGGGGACTCACAAACACAATGATGATGAAGATCAAGATATACGTTGTAATATCTATTGAATACATTGTAATTCAAGAATCAAGAATGTATTAAAAGATTATTAAGAGGTACGTTATAATATCTAATGAATACACGGTAATTCTAGAATCAAGAATGTATTAAAAGATGAATGAGAATTTGAAAAACTAAGCAGAAATAAATGTAGTAGAAAGATATATTTTAAAAAAATAAAAAAGGAATTATAGAAGAAAAAAAAAAGAATCAAAACTAGTATAACAAAAAGCAAAATTTTATCTACATTCAAAACTAAGATTTAAAATAGAATCTAAAAGAAAGAGAATGTAACAAAAAAAAATGGAAATCAAAGTAAAAGATTCTCTAATTCAAAATTAATGTTTATAAAGAATTTGGAAAAATCAAAATTAAAACATAAAAAGAGGATGTAACAAAAAAAAGGAAAATCAAAATCAAAATTTTTCTAATTCAATACTAACCTTTAAAGTAGAATTTTGAAGAGAGAGTGTAACAAAAAAAAGCTGGAAACAAAATTGAAGCAAAAAAAAAATCTCTGATTCAAAAGTTAGGTGAAAATAGAACATAAGAGAGAGACTATAACAGAATAAAGTTAGAAATCAAAATCGGTTAGGAGAGAATCTAAGAGAGAATAGAGAAGAAATTAATGAAGAAAGGTAAAAATATCAAATCTAAAATTATTAAATAGTTGAAAAAATAAAATAGCCATTTTTCAATATTAAAAGTAGTTTAATCATCTTTCAAAATGGAGAGACATATTTTCCTGACCAAGATTCGAACTCATAACCTCTTGGTCAGGAAAATATGTCTTTGACTTTAACTAGTTGAGTCATACTTGATTATCTCATATAATTTAGTTCTTATAATTGAAAGTTTCAATTTAGTCCTTATAATTTAGTTAAATTTTACCGAGCATTTTTATTGTCACCCTATTGACACTTTTTTACATAGAAATGAATTGGTACTTTTTATTTAACTAACAGTTGACTTTGTTAGAATTTAGGATGAGTGAGAAATAAAAGGAAAAAGGTAGATTTTGAAGATAGGTAACCCACAATTTAAAGACAATGCCACTAGTAATTTATTTTTTTTAACTTGACAAGACTTTTAATTTCAGCAAGTCAGCACATTAAATTTCAATAAGTTTTACAATCTCTCCCTTAAACCTAAAAAAGTAGTGTAATTTTTATATTAAACAGACATGAGTGTTACAATTTTTATCATTTAACTATAAGGTCCTACGTGATGAAATTGAAAGTTAGGAAAAATCAATACAACTTGTCAAATTGAGGGTAAAAAATGATTTTTTTTTCCCTAGATTTTCATTACTTCCCAAATTAATTCTCAATTATAATTTGAAATCACATGCAATTATTAAAAAAAATCAAGCCTATTATCATCATCTACGATACAAGAATTACAAGAGTGGAACACTTAGAGAGGAAAAAAAAAGTTTGTCCAAAGGGCAGTCATTAAAAAATAAATAAATAAATAAACAAATACTATCATTGCTAAGGATGAACAACTCATCTTAGGCATATATCATTGTCATATGTGATCGTATGATCAATTTTGTTTGCAAAGTGAGTTGAAGAACAAAGATTAGGGGAACTTTGAGGTTTGAGAGATGAGAATAAAAAGTTTTATGTTGTTTCCATAATCTGAGCTTGGCACAGACTAATTGTTGTATGAAGCAAGACATGAATATTGTGTCATATACACTTTGGTCATAAAATAAATGACAGAAGAGCTCTATCAAGTCTTCACATTTTTCTCTCTGTATAAAGTTTACATCTTACCTTTGTCAACTGCAGAGCTGAGAACATATCTGTTGCACCTCAGAAGAGCTACTGCTGGCTAACGAATACGAGCCGCTTCTCCCGTTGCTTAGGCAGGTCACATTTAGTTGATTCCCCAATTGACTGGACTGTATGAAAGTTGCAAAGTTTAGAAATGCCGAGATTCTTTACTCGGGGAACTTGTAAATAGTGATTTTAAATGCACAATAACATTAACCTTTACATGCCACCGATCATAATTTTATAAAATAGCTTGGAAAACAAAAGTAGAAAACTATTTTGAAAACACTCTCTCAAATAGGCTCGTTGAGGATGGTAGGATTTCGATATTTCATCCATAAAACATCAAACTCAAACAGTATGGAAACGTGAGACAAGATTATTGGAGGTTTGATCCATAACTCATTTTCATTATGGCCCAAACAGCCCGACCCATCAGTTTAACAAACAGATATCTATATTCAATCTAATATGTGAACAAACCAGCCACACATTAACTCTAGTCTAGGCATGGGCTGGCCTTTAGGCCACAGGCCATTTTGATAAGGGTGTGTAAAGTTCATAATGAACTACAATTTGACCTAATTTAAAGCAAGAAAAGTACAGCTTGGTTACCTCACAAGAGAATTTTTGCGAGTTGCAGCTCCATTTTGACGTAGGAACGCAGCTCAAATAATGGCACCATGAACAGTGATCATTCAAATTTTCTCCTCTAAATAGAAAGACCAAACCAACTGCAAACCTGTCGATTATGAAAGGCCGCTTAAGTAATGTCGATGGTGGGCAACTAATGCTAGCTGGTATTGGAGGATTCAATTTTGACACGGGGATCAACTTGAAAAAGAAAAATAAAAAAATTCAGCTGCTCAAACAGGAAGTTCAAATTATATGAAATCAAGAATAAGCATTTACCCAGTAATCAGTAGCACCAGAGATGCAATCCATAACACATACTGATATGGCTTATATTTAGATTTAGCCGAAGTTGAATTATATCCACGAGGTGCATTTATTTGGCTAACCCACCCAAACTGAGGACGTACCAAAAACACGAACCCGAGAAGAAAACCAGAGAGAAATCCTCCGATATGAGCAAAATTATCAACGTGAGGAAGTACTCCTACGGCCAAATTGATAACAATGATGAAGAGGAGAGTCAATAATGCTGCAAGCTTCATCACAGATTTTGAGTCAGTTACTAGGCAATGTATAGACTTTCAAGTAACTTATCGATTCCCAACTTCAATTACCTTATTTGCATATATTGTCCAATTCGTAAGGAGCTCCGACAACATTCCTCCTAAGAGACCAAAAAGAGCACCTGAAGCGCCTACTGAGATACCTGACTGAATAAACAAAGCTGACAACAAACTCCCGCCAAAACCAGATATAATGTACAGCATCCCAATTCGAACTACGGATAAGAAAACAAGAACACAGAAAGAAATTATCACGGTTCGACAACAATAATATGAAGCTGTAATCAGGAAAAAAACGATCGTTTTACTTCTTTTATCACTTTACTGGTTCTACTTGTAATATAGTTATAAAATAATTCATGATTAATTCACAAAGTGTAGATTAGTGCACCTTGATGCTAGTATGAAAAATTTTGCTAGATAAAAAATCACATTCCAATAGAAGTCAACCAAAAGAATACCATCCAAAGGCTAATTGAGGATCATTACAAAAAGCTTAGGTCAATTTTATTGTTTTATTGGTCTTCTATTTCTGAAAATGAAGCTTATAGAAACAACCAGATATTTCAATGATTTCTGTGTTTGGTAGAAACACTTTAGGAATCTTAGTGAGGTTTCAAAAACAAAAAGAAAAACAAGTCTTTGAAACAAGTTTTCAAGCTTTGGTTACGATTTCAATACTATTTTTCTAAATTAGATTAGAAAACAAGAAAAAATGTTAGTAACTAAGTATGATTTTCAAAAACCAAAATGTCATTGAACATACTCTTAGTAAATTGACACTAAAATTTCCAAGAAGTCATTGAACTAATAGCATGCATACCAAAACCGAATTCTTGCTCCAGCCGAATTCCAATGAAAACAAGACTCAGCATATTAGCAAGTATATGGAACACCCCTGCATGTAACCAGATACAAGAGATCAATCTCCATGGTTGGTGCCCATAAACCACTTTATCAACTTCCAGAGCACCCATCTTTTCTAATCTGAAATTTGAAAATTAAATAAAGTTAGAAAGAAAGAAAACTTAGATACAATATCCTATCCTGCAATGTGCATGCATTCTATTTCTTCCAATTGTTAGTTAAATAGCAGATGAACTCACCCAAGTGATCCTAAATTAATTCACAAGATATGTCAACATGAAAGTTTCACCTAGCACTTTAAAAGTAACCCTTTCTGTTGGGTAAATCTCACAAGTGCAGCTTGTGAGACCTATCCAAAACCTAACTTTGACAACAAAGAAAGACTTTAACGCAGCCATGATTATCTCCAAATTACCTTCTAATAATACCAAATACTACCCATCTCCACAGCACATTTTTTAAACTAGGTATAACATAACAAAATGCTCCTTGGATAATTTGAAAACAACAACAAATTCCAGATTCAGAAAGCATGAACAATCGAATGCCAAAATGGATAAAATCCACACTCAAGACACAGCATTCATCCTCCATAATTACAACCAACAAAACTCAGTGGCAGACAGAGAAACTCACGTGGAAGAAGAGGGGCCAAGGAGTGGATTCTCTTTAAGGGGCTGAAACGAGAACCTGCCCAAGAACTTAGCCACGCAAGAAGCAGAGTTTCTAGGGCAATCGTTAACGTACATTGAAATCGAAAACAAAACGGAATTGGCGACCACAAACGCCGGCACCAGCCATGGAACCCACTTCTTGAACGGCCGGAACTGGCCAAATTCAACCGGAGAATTCCCTAGCGGCCACGATCTGGCAGTCGATGCCAAAGGTCCTTGCTCCGCCGGGCGGACTTCCGATTCCCCGTGACGCGAATGGACCTTGATTTCAACGCGGGGGCCGGCGGCGGGTTTATCCCTCCCCATAACAAGATCCGATTAGAAAGAAGATATCTAATCAAAGTCTAGAAGGCGAGGAATCCCATTTGGGGAATTGCGGAATCGCGGAATCGATTGAACCAGTGGGGTTTGAAATTAAGGGCAAGAGATCGGAGGAATTGGTGTTTTTTTTCTCTCTCTCGCTCTGTTTTTTTTTTCGGTTTTCAGTTTTCTGTTGCCTTGATTTGGAGGGAATGGGCAGCCGAAGACGTCACCTCTTTTGGTGAACACTTTTGGGGAGATTTACGCAAAATCAACATTTTGATTTAGCTTCCACTCCAACGCAAAAAAAAAAAAAAAAAAAAAAACTTTCTGGTGGATCTCATCTGTCTTTCTCTTGCACGCATTTGCCTTATCTTTAAATAATTAAGACTTGAACCAAACTTAACGTTAGTTTTTGTACATTCTCTTACCCACCTCAGATCCGAGCATAACTGAGAAGAGCATAACCGAGAAGAAAAGATATATGTTACCTTCTCGATGTTCATTCTCTTTATGTTAATTAAGAAAATGTTAAATTACAAATTTAATCATTCTTTTTGTTTTTCAGTTGAACAACATGCGGAGTAGGAATTCAAATCTTTCAACTAAATATATGCTTTAACTTAGCTATGCTCAAGTTGTCAATTACAAATTTAGTCCTTAAAGTTTTATGGTCGTATCGAATAGGTTTTTTTTTTTTAACTTTCATAAGCGTCTAATAGATGCTTAAACTTTTAATTTATGTCTAATAGATCTTTAAACTTACACTTTTTTTTGTCAAATATGTTAATGACTAATTTGACTGTTTTAAAAAATCTAGGACCGTGTCCTTTCAACTTTTTGTCTAATGGGTCAACAAATCTATAGAATCTTTGCCTTCCAGTTTTGCCTTCAACTTTTTAATATATACCATTTTGTCCTTTAAATTTCCACTGGACACGATTATTCTGGTTGAGGTATCTATTGAGGTGTGTCTATACAGTTACGTTCTTTCACACAAAGTCACCTCTGACAAGACGTGACTATTCGGGTCGAGGTGTCTGTTGAAAAGTTTCTGTAAAAATAGACACATCATTTCATGTCATTTCCTCTTTTACCCTTAATTTTTTTTTACAATTTCCATTATGTTGATGCACGAAAATTCAATGACGTTGACTCGAGCAAGAGATGACATCGAACCTACAAGAGTATAACGAGGTGAGGTGGGGTGGTGAAGACCACACTCCGACGCTCAAGTCAGTTAGGCAGAAGAGATGAATTAGGAATTGCTCAAGATCCCAGTGCTTACCTTCTCTTGTTCCGCCTCTTATTTATACTCGAGTGGAGGTGGTCTCTTGATGGAGAATCCCACCTCGTCCGCCGTAATCCACGACGAAATTGGGGGGTTTGATTGAGGGGAGTGAACATCTATCCATCACGCCCTATCCGGTGCTATCTTTGGGATTGGCATTACCTCCAGGGTGGTCTCGTCCCACTGAGCTGAGCTTATACATCTCACCTCGGCTATGACTAAGGTGAGCTTGCATACATGGCATCAACAGGGCTACACAGGTGTCTTTATGGTTTTCTACCACAACATTGACCTCCATTTTGTGGTCATCGAACTAACGGGGTACGCAATGTAGAGTTTTGCCCTGCGTGGTGGGAGTAGGTCGTCTTTGAGCCGAGCTTGCTTGTCGACTGATGTTCGGTCGAGGTCGTACTCGATGGTCATTCATAACTATTTTTGAGGTGCTTAGAGAGTCGCATCGGTTGGTTGGATAGGTGTTGCGTTTCATGGAGTGGTGATAATCATTGTGTCCGTTGATTTAACGGCCAGACGGTGCCTCTAAAGCTATAAAAGGTGACCCCTACTTCAGCCAGATTGCTACCTCAAACCTCTTGATCCGTACTCGAAGCTCGACAATCTACTTAGGTCAACTTCCTCTTTCTTTGATAAAGAACACTAGTGCATCTGATTATAAGAACTCTTAATAGAATTTAAACCCTTATAAAATAGAACACTAAACCCAAAATTCAAGTTGTATCAACCCAAGGAATGGCTAAAATGAATTATCTTGATGATCAATATCAAGTATTATGAAACCCTTGAGAATTGGATATAAGAACCATGTTAATGAACAAGACCCATAGAACTCAAACTCAAAAAACCCCAAAACTAAATTTGAAATCAACCCAAGGAAAGTAAAAATCGGATTACCTTGTTGATCAAATATCTTAAGGAAAGAAACACATTTCTTGTTTGAGATTCAAACCACTCCACAAGAAAGATTGATTAAGTCTCACTTGAATGATCCTAAATATGCAAACTAACATAATAATGCAAACACATTTAGCTCTTGGCTAAAATAAACCTCTAAGGCTCTTTTTACTACATTTTCAATTCTATTTTTGTCTAGATACATGAATGGCTATTTATAGCCTTCAAAATAAACTCTAAAATAACCTATGGAGAATTGAAGGGGTTGTAATTTTCATGTCCATGAATACCATGTCCACTATCTAAAAAGTAACTTAAAACATTGAAAACTACATTGAAATCTCCTTAAAACCAAGATTGATGTCCAATTTGTCAATTCCAAGAGTTTGTAACCATCCAAGAGTTAATGTAGCTTCACTTGATGTAATTTGAAGTAGCTTGAAGTCCTAGTT
>JAOANK020000015.1:1273537-1296491 GCA_026257165.2 Telfairia occidentalis
GGCTTATATGTGGAGTAATTTGGATGAATTATTTATAAGTTGGGGAGTTGATATTGAGTGTTGGTATAAAGATCAAGCGTATTTGTAACTAAAAAGAGATGTGAAAATTTATGTTCTTTATTGTGGGCCTGCTTTCTTTCCATTTTTGGAATGCCGGTGTTATAAAGCTGAGTATCATTGTTAAGGAAACTAATTCAGCACATCATGAACTTACTTTTAGCATAAATTTGTGTACGTGTGCATGAGATTATCTTGCTTCCATAACTTGTAGCTTATGTGGCTAATTCTTGAATTTTCATAATCTTGAAAAATTTCTTGACAGGATGAGTTCTAAGAGAGCCAGGGGGAACGTTGGGAGCTCTAGTTCTTTTGACTCACATCGATTCATGGATGTTGATGCTGAGTTACAATACCAAACTTACGTAGTAAGTAGATCCATAATGCAAGACCGCGAATTGGCACCATTTGAAGTCGAACAGCCTCAATTATATGATAACATCGCTCAACGAGGATGGTTCGAGTTCGTGAGGCAGCCTGAGGCCTCTGTTGTCCCCATAGTTAGAGAGTTTTATGTTAACTTACGAGAAGAGAAATCAAGATCATTTGTACGAGGTCGGCAAGTAACTTTCGATGTAGCCTCTATCAACAAATATTATAGGGTGCGCAAGTACGAGCATGACAAGTACTAGGCATATGCTAGAGATCATGTGGATGTCATGCAGATCATTTAAGAACTCTGCCAGCGTGTGGCTCAGTGGGTGATCAGACGGGGTGAGGCTATAAAATTCAAGACATCTGACCTCAGTGTTTTTAACAGGGTGTGGCACGCTTCATTTGTGTCAAGCTGCTTCCTGTGCCTCTATGTCATAGCCACGGGCAAGACAATCGACATAGGAAAAATCATTCACCAGTCCATCCAACACATTCGCCGTGGATCGGCCATTGAAGGGTTTGGCCATCCTACAATCATCATGGCACTGGGTAGAGCAGCAGGGGTCACCAGGAACCCCAACGAGGAACTAGTTCATCCTAAGGTACTCATGGACAAAAATTTTATAATGGGATTGTGTGGGGCAGAGCCCACTGCACAGATGAGAGAGCTCGAGCTTCTCTAACAAGATCTTGGGCACATGGCACAAGATCCCGATCACATGGAGGCTGAACCATCTAGGCCGACACGAGCCCCTTGGACCAGTGAGGAACGTATGGAGCTACTCCAATGCCACCAGTATGAATATCAAGTGGATTCGTTTGGAGTTATTTGCAAGTGCCAGAAGACGATTTATAACTTCTTATCCTAAGCATTTCTAGATATCCCTTCCCCTAGCCTCCGTCCACTAGCACCACCCCCCTCATACTCAAATGACGATGATGATGAGGACTGACCAACCTCTATCATTCAGGGGGTGTCTTTTCCTTTATTTTCATTTATGTTTTTCCTTTCTTAGTATATATATATATTTACCTATGTTTATTTTCTTTTGTTATTTGTTTAACTGATTTCTATTTTAGCTTTTGATGGTAGTCTCTCTCTTCAGGAATTTCAGCACTGTAGTACTCAATACACAAGCCTACAAATTCTTTGGATCACATCATTTACCAAGCCAGTTTTGCTCACTCTTTATTCCTTCTATTTTATACATTGAGAACAATGTATCATTTTACGTTTGGAGTGGGGGGTGTCTTGAGTACTGTGTGCTGATAGGATAGACTTAATGCGATTGTGAGCTAAGTTCTTACATTCTTGCCTAAATTAAGCTACTTGGACCTACTTAAACCTTGAAATAAACCTTGAAAATTTTTTAAATTGACTGCTTGACCATATGATGGATAAATAATAAAACTGTAATAATTGTATGCTAAGGACTATGATTTCCTATGATTTATTGTAACTTGTATGTGAGTAGAAATAAGGGAAACTAGTAGGGCACTTCTGAAGTAAGCCATGTTTGAAATCTTTCTTTGAATTTCTTGTCTTTCGAGCACATAGTCATCCTATTTACTGTCCTGAAAGCTTAGAGTATAATTAATAGAGTTAGACTTAAGTTGTTTCAGAATGGTCGGATTGTTAGATGGTTAAATTATGAAATAAAGGAGTTTTTTATTAAATTTTTGTTTATTTAAAAAAATATCTAAAGTGGTTACTCTTCCTTTCTTTGGCCCCTTAGTCAATGAAGAATGCTGTATAAAAAAAATAAAAAAAATGCTAAAAGAAAGTGAATACGGTCCTAGAATAGAGGTGTTGCTCGTAGTTGGATGCTCAGTGCCTAGGAAGCGGGGGTAAGCCAGAACAAAGGTAGTACGTCTTCACTAGGCTCGTCTCTTAGACAAATTTGTTTGCTAAATTATTATTATTTTTAAACTCCCTAAGTTAGAATTTTCACTTGAAAACAATTTAGTACTAGAGTAGAGGCAGTTTAGGAAAGGCTTCATTGAATGCACTCTGGGCTTGTAAGGATTAGAATAGGATAGGCTTGCACACACACACGCAAGGGAGGATAAGAATTAGCTTTCGACTTGCTTATCGATAGTATGTGCATGAACATTTCCTTATTGAGCTCATTACATGTTATTATGCATTGTGTGATGAGTCTGAAGCATGTTAGAATTAAAGTTCTATTATTTAATTACATTCTAATTTTGCTCGGGACTAGAAAAATTTTAAGTTTGGGGCAGTTTATAGCACTCAAAAAATGTTATTTTAGGACCTATAATTTAGTAGCTTTGTATTTTATAAGTGTACTTTGATACTTTTATTTGTAAAATTTTGTAGGAACCGAACACTCCAAGGTAAAAGATGAATTTGAAGTTGTATGGGGCAAAAAATGAGCCAAACAATCCAAAAAGTTGGCCAAATCAATGTTGAAAATCAAGAAGCAACCTGAGAGCTAGCGTCTCAATGCTAAAGGACAGCGTTGAGATGCCCAAACAGTAGCAAGAATGCAAACTGCATCAGCATTGAGATGCTGGAGAAGTAGTGTCTCAACACTACTACGAAACGCCCCAAACAAAATTTGAATTTTGATGTAATGTCGAGACACTATGCTACAGCATCTCAATGCTACTTCGATTATTTGTTCCCTCTTTGAAAAACACGATGGCATTTTAGTAAATGTTGAGTACAGCGTCTCAACGCTGTCTTTATAGCATCTCAACGCTGTGATGATGTCTATAAAAATAAACTTACGTTTTAGGTTTTGGGAGAGCCCTTTTTTTAGAGAAAAATTTCGAGAGACAGAGGGAGATACTGATTTTCATGTTGCTAAGCAAGAATAAGCTATTCCAAATGTTCGTGGGTGAAATCTAAGAGCACGAAGAGCAATTTGATGGAGGAGACGACATCGAGGCGATCTAGGAGTTTTTTTTTTCTTCCTCTTTTTCTTTGCTTTTGCTGCTAATTGGAAACTAATTTGAGAATTTTAGAGCCAATGTGTGGCTAAAAACTTTGTAATCTTAGGGCGTTGGACTTTTTAGTCTAATTTGTTGCCTTGATTAATTTTTATGGATGAATTTTGTTTGTTAAATCCTCTTAGTATTTGTTTAATTCATTGTTATTCTAGCACGAGAATGTGGAATAAATTCTTTGTATTATTGAGATAGCTTGAAAGAGTATATCAATAGTTAGATCTCAAATGCTAGGCTTTTGAATTTATGCATGAAATTGATAGGTTTAAATAGAAGCAAATTTTAGAATCAATTCAATTGCCATATTTTCTTAACAATTGCATGAAAGTGAATGGTTAATTGAATGTGAGGTTAGGTGTTCTTGAGAAAGAAAGCCTTAGTTTGTTAGAAATTCTAAGCCTAGGATTTTAGCATCTAAAAAAGACCTAAAACTAGTAAATAAGTCAAATTAGCTATAAAAGAACCCAACACCCTTGGATTCCATTATCTTGAAATTTTCCTCCCTAAGTGTGCACTCTTTAGTAATTTTAGCTTTAATATCAATTACTAAATTTCACCAACAACTCTTTAGATAAAATTGAAATAATTAATTAGAAACTAAGTAAATTTCTAACCCAATTCCCAGAGGACAATACTCGACCTTAGGACTGTTTTATATCACAACTTGACCCATACACCTGCGGTATCGCAGTGGATAGCGATAAAAAATATTTTTATTAATTTATATAATTTCATGGGTTACAAATTTCTTGTAAATGATTAAATATTAATCTTGAAGGTATTATTAGGTTTTTTAAGATGGTTTTTTTTTTTAATTTAAGGAAGCAAAAATTTGAATTTTAAAAAAGCTATCCCAACTTCAAGAGTCGGTAGATGAGATTCGGCCGACATAAGCATCAAACGTCGGGAGAAAAGAAGGAAACTGTGGGGAGAGGTTATGGCGACGTTTTTGTAAAACGTCGCAAAAAATGAACATGTACCAACGTTTACACAAAATGTCGGAAGAAAGTTATTCTTCCTCAACTCTAGCAAACTTCGTCATAAATTTTCTTTTCACCGACGTGAAGGTAAACATTGGCGAATAAAGAGATTAACCGACATTTTGTGTAAAACATTGGAATATACTACCCCGACTGGCTTCTGTCGAAGTAATTACCGACGCTTTTCTTGTGTCAATGGAGTATAAGCCAGACATTTTTGTTGACGTATGGTGGCATTTCCTTACATTTGTAAAAAGTTAAACTGCTGTAGTGTTAGTCAACGGTGTCTTGGTTGGTGACAAAACACTATTTTGGGTCAGCTATCCTATACCTTCTTTTAGGGGGAGGGGGGAGGGGGGGTTGCAAATTAATTTGAAAGGTTTTAGAGATACCCTAGAATAAAGGAATGAGATTTTCACGAAAAGAAATGAAGGAAAAGGATCCGATTTGCAGGCTAAAAGTCCGAGAAAGTTGTTGTAGCTACTGTTCTTTTATGCTGCTTACCTCTCCGTCTTCCTTTCGTTTTTTTGACCAAATGAACTGAAAATGTGTTCAAAATTTCCAGATATAAACTAGACTCAAAGAGCTTCAAATGATCACAAATTTGAGATCTTTTGAGTTTTGGAAGATAGATTTCTAAACGTTACAATCTGAGGCAGATGCTAACTCTACAACAGAAGATTCTTCTAACCTATTCTATTTTCTTTACCTTTTCTTCAACTAAATAAACTCCAAATACTTTGAAACTTTCCAAAACAATAGTAGGCTTCGAGAGCTTCACTTTAAAAGTAAACTTGAGGTCATTTAAGTCTTGGAGCATAAAGTTACAAGCAATTCAAATTCTAACAGAAAATTCACAATTCTGCAAAAAAAAAAAAAGATAGCATAAAACTCTTTCTTTCTTCTTTTTTTTTTTCCTTTTCTTCTTTGTTTTTTATTTTCTTTTTTGTGCTTTTTATACTTCTTCTTCTTCCTTCTTTTAATTAAAATAGCAAGCTTCAAGCAAAATAGAAAATACAAGACAACAAACTACATAAAAGCTTCAAACACCTCTTGATTAACTAGCAATGGTTGGAGCTTGAAAGAAAATGTGGAAAAACAAGTAAGATAGATGAGGGATATATCCGATCTTGAGCATAAGCTCTGATACTAAATGATATGTTGAACCCTACCACAAGTGGCTTAGGCAATCCTTATATGAACAAGCATCTCCTAAACACACACGGTAACACCTAGCATGTACACAAGAATCACCCAATGGAAAGAAGAATGGACTTATCTTGAAGGTCAAGACTTTGGATTGAGAGAACTTGTTCTTAATCCAAAGTGAAACATTCCACAAGTTTGGTGACTAACTTAAGCTTGAATGTTTCTAAGAGGTTTGTGCAACAAGATCAAATGCACCAAACTCTCATGGTTTTGGGAGCAAAGAAAAAGCTCAAGGGCTAATTTTCATTTCATTCATCTCAAAGTCTTTGAAAAAAATCTTCAAATGTACAAGGAGATGACTATTTATAGGCATCTTATTCTCCAAATTAAAAAGGGCTTAAACTAATCCTAAACTAAACTAATTACAAGATTTAGGTATTCTTTTATCAAATAAGCATAACTAAGTTACATAACCTTAAACTTGGGCCTAAGGGCTATTACATAAATTATACATCAAGCCCAAAAGAAGGTTACAACAAGGAAAACAAGGAAACACCAATTTATCAGGGCTACTTCCCACGCGAAGGTTAAGATCTTCTGTTGGAGATCTTATCAGTAGTTACTTCCCACGCAAACAAACTTGATTCAGAAGGGTGTGCACTATGCGACAGGGAAGCTGAAACAACAAAACAAATATTTCGGGGCTGCAAGGTATAAAGAAAATATGTATTGAACTTCTTGATTTACTTGATTTTCCTCTTTATGATTGCAGGAACGATTGGACAATGCCAACATATTTCGAGTGGGCTACAATAAAACTTGACCAAGGAAAATGTAGGACATTTCATTATCAGTCTTTGGAGGATTTGGGAGTTTTCGCAATCAACTAGTTTTCAAAGGAGGCTCGTGTAATTTTTCTGCAATACAAATTTCGACCAGCAAATATTTGACTAACTTCGCGACTTCTAAAGGGGAGGAACTTGGGGGAACGTTGCATAGGTTACCTCAAGAGCAGAAGATCTGAACTTGCCCACCACCAGGACACTTCAAACTGAATGTGGACGCTTGATGGAATGAGAATTTGAACTGCAGCAGAGTGGGGTGGATAGTGCAGGACCTTGAAGGCAAGATTGTAAGGGTGTGTCAACGAGCAATCAGAGAGAGGTGGCTGGTCAAAATTCTTAAATACTTAGTAATTGTGGAAGGATTCCATGAAATGCAGTGGGACAACCCTTACAGGTGGAGCCGGACGCGAGTGCATCGATTCATTTATTAAACTGACAGGACGAGGATGATCTTACAGAAATCACCTTATTCATCAACTTTCAGACTTGTTGATCAATAGGTGAATGTTTCATTCAACCATCAAGAGAGAGAAATAATCATGCTGACTGTCTTACTCGTCATGTTGTAACATCAGGACTTTCTAACATCTAGAAAGGGAACAATCTTCCCGAAACGATTGGATCTCTTCTTCGAGATTGTATCATTTAACTTTTAATGTATTCCTTTCATTTTACTGAAAAATACAAATAAAAAAAAAACACATTTAAAACAATCCACAAACAATTAAATAAGAAAATAAGAAGATGGGGCATTACACTAAAATAAATATTTTAGAAGTTAAACAAAAAAATCTATAAGCTTGGAAGCAAATTCTTAATTTCATTTTAAGAAAATATTAATTGCAAAACATATTCAAGTTTTAAATTTAAAATTTAAGATTAAATTTGACGTGGAATAACGGTAAAAACTATTTATTTTCAATAATTTTATTTTATTATTCTTAAAAATAGGCTGTGCGTTAAAATAAGAAATAATTATCAAAATATTTTTTTAATCTAAAAGCGAAATAATTGTTTCTAGAACAATCCCCAGAGTACTTTTAAAACAATATCGATGAAAATAGGTAAAAGAAAAAATATTAAAAAGAAAAAAAAAGTAGTAGTTAAAAAGGGTTAAAAAGTCAAGAAGAATATTTACCCATGGGTGCGACAAAGCGCGTTGACACGTGAGAGAGAGAAAGATGGAGCTTGAGCATATATAGCTGGATTCCATTTCTGCTTATACAAATAATATTGGAAACTTGTACTCCAAAAAAAAAAGGAAACAATTTAGGGTCCGTTTAGTAACGTTTCTGTTTCTTGTTTCTGGTTCTCGTTTCTCATTTTTTAAGAAACAGACATGTTTGATAGCTCATTTTGTTTCTTGTTTCAAAAAAAAAAAAGAACCTATTTATTAATCAATTTCACAATAAATATAATGTGTATTTTTTTTTAATCAAAACTCCAACATTTTTTTCTTACTTTCTCAAAAAAAAAAAAAAAAAAAGGGCAAACATATTTTTACGATTTTTCTTTAAAATAAAAGGAAAATAGATATATTATAAATTTTTAACCCTCCAAGCACAAAAAATAGCTCGTGGAAAAAATATATATATTATTGTAACATAGATGTGTTTAAATTACTTCGTTGTTCTGATAAAAAAAAATTACTTTGTTGTTTAACCCTTCCAACTTTAGACAATGAACAATATGCATGGGAATGTAGAGACTTGAACATCTCACATTTTAGTAGAAAAATACATGTTTAAACAAATTGACCTATGTGTAGGTTAGCACTCCAATGATATCGTTAAATTTTTAGGTCATTTTATTATTATTATTTTTTATGGTGATTAGAATGTGTTAATAGATGGCAAATAGAGTATAGTTCAACTAGTTAAAAACATATTTCTCTAACAAAAAAATCATGAGTTCGAATCCTTCTACTTCACATATTTTTGAACTAAAAAAAAAGGTAAAGAATGTGCCAATAGACTTTTACTTAGCTACACTGGTTTTATTATGTATCATAATCCATTTTTAAAAAAATAGAATTTATTTTGATCATTATTTAATAATAGTACTCAAAACCTCAGATTTTCAACTATTTTTAACTAAACTTAAAGGAAAATCAATTGGTCACAGTGGATCTCTATACTTTCATAAAATTAATGATTTAGATTCTAAATTTTAATATATAATTTTTTTTATACAGTTTATTAGAATTTTTAATAATTTAGTCATTCAATTGTAATATATAACTTTATACCATCTGTAGTTCAAACTTGTAATAATTTATAGTCTTGTTTTATATATATATATACGTTTTTTGAGTTCAATAATATGTGAGGGTGAAAATTCAAATGTAGGTCTTTTGGTTGGAGAGATATGTCTTAATCCGTTGAGTTATGTTCGATTTGATATTTATGGTCTTGTTAAGTTGTAATAGAATTTCTTAAGTATAAGATCAATAAATTAGTTAGAGACAGAGGACTTTTTTTAAAAAAAATATTGTAATTTTAAAAAGTAATAACAAAACTATTCCAGAAATGATGTAGCTTTAATTGAAGAGATGATCTTGACACATTTCAACAAGATAGCCTCTTGAAGAGATGATTTTGTGATTTTTAAGAAAGGTCGTCTTTTCAAGAAACGACTTTTCCCTAAATTTACACAATTTGCTTGTCTGACATAATAACAGCACTATTCCCTTATCTTTTTAGCCACCAAAGTTGAAGTCTTCATAGATACGTTTTTTTTTTCCTTTTTTTAATAGTATAGTTAAATTATAATTTATTATTATTATTTATTTATTTTAAAATATACTTTTTCTTGAATAGGATATTAGTTCTTTTTAATAAAATAAAATTTAATTAAATATTACATATTTAATTATTCTTTTTTTGTAAAATACAATAATTAATATTTAAAAAATAATTAACTAACATACTAATTTTTTTATAATTGTTCTTACTTAATATTATAGTTAAATTATAATTTATGAACTACACTCATTTAAATACTTTCTTTTTTATAAAATAAAATATTATTACTATCTTTAAAAAATGAATCTACTAAGTCTTTATATAATTTTTTTTATTCAATATTACAATAGTTAAATTGCATTTAAATACTATTCATAATTTATGGACTAAAAATGCTATAAATAATTTTAGCACAAAAAAGTCAAATTTATTAAACTAAATTAATTATTAGTTATTAAGAGTATTATTATTTCATTTTACAAAATAAGAAGGAGTCGTATATAATAGGTAATATTTATTAAAAATTAAAATTATTTAAAATAAAATAAATAAAATAAAAAAAGAGTCTAAACCGTTTATTTCTTAAAATAATAATTATTACATTTTACGAAAAGAAATCATCAAACAAGTCATATTTAAATAAAATTTATTTTATTAAAAAAAGAAATTAAACTTAATATCTCATTTACTTTTAAAAGAAAAAAATTATTTTATTTTAAAATTGGAAAAAGTAACAACTTATAAAAAAGGAAAATAAAAATGCAAAATATATCCATGAAGGCAAATATCACAAAGGGAATGATACAGCCAACATACCAGGCAAAGGAATTGCAAAGAGTTAGACAAATGTTGATATTTCATAAAAAATCACTAAATGAAGAGACGATCTTAAAACGTGGCAAAGATCGTTTGTCAATATGGACAAGATGGTCTCTTGAAGAAACGATCTTCTATTAAAACTACAATATTTCTAAAATAAGTTTCAAATGTGCAATATTTTGTAATCACTTCTTAAAATTATAATGTTAAAAAAAAGTCCTAGAGACCGAAATGAAAATTTAAACTACATGAAATTAATATTAAAAAAAAAAACTACACGAAATTAAATGTAATGTTAAATACCAAATATATAAATACAGATACTCTATGTTAAAAAGTTTTTTTTGTCCAAAGAATTGAATAATTATAGCGAAATTCAACATATTGCAATTGGTAAGTTGTATTTTCAACCAAAAGTTGGTGAGTTTCAATTCCCACGCATTGAAAAAGAAAAAAAAAACAGTTACAAATTTTAAACTTCAGATCAAATGTATTTGTCAGCGAATTTTTTTTCTTAAAATATCTTTCTCACATTTGCCTCGATCTACTGAAACGAAACCTTAAATCGTATTTATTCATATTTTTGGGTAAACGTTTTGAGGGGTAAAAAAAAAAAAAAAAAAAAAAAACTCAAATCCTGAATTGTTTTCACACGGCACAGGTATATGATAGTAGAGTCGCAAGACAGAGAGAGAGAGAGAGAGAAAAAAAAGAGATCGAAGATTAACGGAGGGGTTTATTGGTAAATTCAGAAAAGTAGCCTCGTCCATAAGTAGTACCATATCCTCTTCCCCAAAACCCCCACTCCAGTCCACACTCTCTATTTTCTCTCTCTGCGTTTGAGATACAAAGGAAAAAAATGGGTAAGAGGGGCGTTCTGGTGTGGATTGCCATTGTATGTGCAATGTCAACAGCAAGAATGTGGAGAGGCGAGGCGAGAATAGCGGGTGTCTACTCGGGCGGGCCTTGGGAGAGCGCCCACGCCACGTTCTACGGTGGCTCCGACGCTTCGGGGACAATGGGTATATATAAATGAATTAAAAGAAAACGATATTATAAGAGAAGGGTTGGGTTGGGAAGTTGGGTAGATAAAGATTTGAGTTTAATTTTAATTTGTGGTGCAGGTGGGGCTTGTGGGTATGGGAATTTGTACAGCCAAGGCTACGGGGTGAACACTGCCGCCTTGAGCACTGCTCTGTTCAACAATGGCCTCAGCTGCGGCGCCTGTTTCGAGATCAAGTGCGCCAACGACCCCAGATGGTGCCATTCGGGCAGCCCCTCCATTGTGATTACCGCTACCAATTTCTGCCCTCCCAACTTTGCTCTGCCCACTGACAATGGCGGCTGGTGCAACCCTCCACGTCCTCATTTCGACCTCGCCATGCCCATGTTCCTCAAGATCGCTGAGTACCGCGCCGGTATTGTCCCCGTCGCCTACCGCCGGTTCGTCTTTTCCCCTCCTCTTCTTTTTTTTCCACCCCCTGTTTCTTTTCTTTTTATTAAATCTTTTATAATGTCAAAATACTTTTCTTTTCCTTTTCTTTTAAAAATGACGATTATTAGTGGACATTCAGATTTTTGTGACCTATGGACAGTGATCTAAGTAGCTTATATATATATATATATATTTTAAGAAAATTAGGTTTTTTTTTTCCTGTATGATAAAGTTGGTTAATTATAAGATATAATATAAATTTGGTATTAAATCTTTGAATGTATTTGAAATTTTTTTAATAGATCTGTGAATTTTCAGGACTGACTCAATTGGGTCAATATACTTTAAAATGCTTTTAATAAGTAAGGGGTCTGTCTTTGTTCGAATTTATTTTTCTTCTCAAGGAAAGAAGTATTTGTTATTTAACTAATAGCTCTATGAATTTAATGATTCGTTGGAATGCCGACTACATGTTAAATTATTTTTAGTACAACCTACTACAATTAGTCAGAGGTTAAAGTTTAAACAAGTTGATTTTGGACAAACTCATCTTCTGGTGGTGCAATAGAGTTAAAAAGTTATATGCATTATTTAGATATAAAATAAAAAATTTAAGGATTTATAGTATTTTTAAAACAGAGAGACTATTTATTCTCGATTAAGAGGCCTGAAACCAAGATTAACATGGAAGTAATAAATAGTATATTTTTAATGTTGTTTGGGAAATTACGGTGTAGAGAGGGTTAACGAAACAAAATTACGCAGGGTGGCATGCCGGAAGCAAGGAGGGATCCGGTTCACGATCCACGGGTTCCGGTACTTCAACTTGGTACTGATCACCAATGTGGCGGGCTCAGGGGATATCGTGAGGGTGAGCGTGAAAGGCACGCGCACCGGGTGGATGAGCATGAGCCGCAACTGGGGTCAAAACTGGCAGTCAAACGCCGTGCTGGTGGGACAGGCGCTGTCTTTTAGAGTCACAGGCGGTGACAGAAGGACCTCCACCTCCTTCAACGTTGCGCCCCCTGGTTGGCAGTTCGGCCAAACCTTCACCGGCAAGAATTTTAGGGTTTGAACAAAACGATTTGCTGACGGACCAATGAGAGTGAAGACTGACGTGGCATCAGGTGATTGTAAGCATTTCGGGCTCTACTGTTTTTGACTGTGAAGTATATATCTGAATGAATCTGAGGGAGGGAGGCTGGGGAGGCTGAACAAAAGTGTGGCCCACAGTCTTACATAATATAATATAATATAATGTTGTTAATTATTGTTATTATCATTATTGTCATTTGGATTGGCAACTGGCAAGCAATTTCATTTTAACAACAAAGGTGAATGAATTATTATGTACTACAACTGCAACTGTATTTTGGTTACTTTTATTCACTAGATTAATTGCAAATTTAATGCCTTTTCCTTCATTATTTTCCTATTTTATTTCTGAATTAATATATAAACCCCTGTCATTCACAATTTTTTCTTTCTCATGCTTCCATTCCTAAAATCTAGTTGATTTTGAATTTATTAGATGTCAATTTCTTTTTCTGATTTAGTTTAAAAAATACCCTAAACTTTCAATTCCATTAAATTAAACATAAAATTTAGATAAGTTTTACAATATTTATCTGAAATTAAAAAAAATGATGTAATTTATATTCTCTTATAAAATTTTATTTGAAACATTGTAAAAAAAAAGTATTTTCATGAGTTCAATGAATTATAATACAAATATAAAAAATAAAATTAATAGCATTACAAAGAAAAATGATATTATACCAAATTTTTTGCTGAAATTTGTGAGTTTTTGTTAAGGTATTTAATAGTTAATTTGTGCATTAATTAAAATTAATTTTATTGAAATGAGTAAATTTACAAAAAAAATTACATTATTTTTTGTTAAAATTAACGAGTGAATTAGCTAAAATTTAATAGAGTGTTAAATTTACAACAATGATCTAAATCTATCGTTCAATTTAATAAAATTGAAAGTTTAGAGCTAAAGTTGATACAACTAGATAAATGTAGGGGTAAAAAGAATTTAAAATAAAGGAAGAAAATTTATAGTTAAAAAAAATCCATCCTTTCCATGCAATGTAAATTATGGAAAATGAATAATTAGGCATAGGAGGAAGGGACATAGGTTGAAATTATTATATGTGGGCAGAGTGCCAAATTTCTTTTCCCTATTAATTGAGTCACATGAATATCACATCCAGCCAGCAAAGCACATGGGTGGGGAGAAGCAATTGTGAAAGGCCACATTCCAGTGGCTACAATTTCTCTCCTCCTATTTTTCTTTTGTTTCTTTTTTTTGCTTTTCTGGAAAAATGAAGGTCCTTTGGATTCCCAAAGCCAAATCAAGCAAAACTACAAAAACGGCTTTGGATACCTACCCAAAGTATTTGAGTTTTGTGTTGGATGTTGAGAGTGGAAATGTTTACAAGAAAAGAAAATTTGGAATAATCAATATGAATGATGTTGAACTTTAACGAATTTTATATACTCTTTATTAATCTAAAATTTTAGGGATTAAAAGAATAAGTAATATATATTCTTTATCTTAATTATATTTGAGTGTTATAGAAAGAACACTTTATTTTTTTAAGGCTATACATCATATGTATATTATATCAAAATTATTAATTTTTATGAAGGGAAAAATCATATATCATTTTAGGTCTATAAATGAACGGGTGGAAACATGTGAATTGTGGGCATAGAGAGATTTCTTCCTTATTGGCGATGTGGTTTTTGTTCAAAAGGTGGGTATTTTCATTAAGCAATACTAAGATAACTTATGTTAAAAAAAACTTCATGTCAAATCATATTTTATAGTTTATTTGAAAGAGTGTTATATCAGTCTAACTATATAACCACCCATATGTAAGATTCACAAGAAAAATGTCATATTATAAAGAGCAAAATTTGGATGTTGAACGCTCTTGTCTCATTGCCCAATGGCTCAAAGAAAAAAAAAGAAGATTTGGATGCGCAAAAACAATTGTCAAGAATGCAATTATATAAAAAGGAGGCAAAAGTAAAGATTCTAAAGAATGGGAGATAAAGGCTTTCTCCTATGTTTGAGAACCTTTTTTTTAACTTCAAAAAAAAAAAAAAAAAAAAAAAGGAAAGAAAAGAAAAGAAAAAGAGAACCCTTTTTCCTGTTTCAAACAGAAATAAATGTGGATATTTAAGCCAAGTTACACCTATCTTACATTAATTTCACAACATAATTGTCTTATCTTACAATATTTGACATTTTTTTTAAAACCTAATTAAATATTTAATATTACAGAAAGATATTTGTTCAGTTCGACAATTGCGAGATTGGAGGATTGGTATTTGCAATAATAGTAGATGTCTTATTCACTGAACTTATATGCTCAGATTGACAACGTTCTATCCAATGATTAAAATATCGATATTGATATCGATAACTCAAGAATGAAAATGCAAAAAGAAAAAAAAAGAAGCAAAACATGCATCTTTTCCAAATTGAACGCTCACCCTCATATTCACCAAAGGGCGCGCAAACCATCTAGCCAAAGAAGGGTTTCTAGGCTTTGTTGGCGATATATTGGTAATATATCAAAATCGATGATATTTTGATGTTTCACAATATATCAAAACCCCCCGATTTTATATATCGCTGAAATTTTAGCGATTTTTTTCGATTTGTTATTCCTTGGTTATATCACAAGTATATGCTACCATAATGGAATTGAAAAGAAAAAAAAAACTTACAACTTGTTCTTCCACTAGTACAAATTCGATTTGTTTGACATTAAAATTTTTTATGTCGGATGCGCATCTGACATCAATACAAATGTCATTGTAAGTTACAATGTCAGACACTTTTAATGTCGGCATTGCCAGACATTAAAAGTGTCCGACATTATAACTTACAATGACGGATGTGTTGGGCATTGCCAAACATAAAAAATTTGTCTGATACCAAAACTGTTTGACATTGTAACTTACAATGACAGACATGTCGGACGCTTTTAATGATGGTCGTAGGTCGACATTAAAAGTGTCCGACATGAAAGTTGACATAAAACATTGAAAGTGTGTTCCACATGGTAAATTTGCATATCCATTCATCATTAAACGTTGATGTGTTGTTGTCCGTCATAATATCAATTTAATTTATTTTTTTCGCTATGTATTGTAGCCACGATTATTTTTAGTGTCGGGTAATGTCCATCATCATTTTTTAGATTAATTTAAATAAAAAAATATTGTTTGTTACATCAAGCTAACCAACAACATTCTCTTTCTCTACTAAAAATGACCAAAACATAAAGAAATGTGTTTAAAAAATAACCAAAACAAATTATAAAATTTTGGCATGACTTTTGCTAAAAAAGAGGTAAACCAACCTGCAATGTAGTCATATAACACTTCTAGTGTGACACACATACTATAAATGGAACCACCCATCCTCTCCATAAGATACAATTAACAATTTTAATAACAGATTCGCAACAAGATAATGCAGAAATTATAAATACCAAAATAGGAATAACACTTAATATTATTAGAAATACCTAGAATGACCAAAACATAAATCGGTTCTCTATAATCTTCCTACCAACTACATATAACCATCAATTTTCCTAAAATCTACATACATACACTTACAAGCTACCTCCATCTATCAATCTTCCTATAGGCTATATACATCTATCAATTTTCCAGCAACTCTTCCATCAATTAGAGATTGGATCAAAAAATGTACATTTTCATCTGCATTTCCAAAAATAGTAAACCCAAAAAATTTTACCTACACAAATCTTCCTACAAATTGTGCTCATTCTACTAGAATTTCATCAATTTCTTCTTGTGTATAGGCTTCTTTGGTGTTAAACTATACATAAAAAAAAGAAAAATTAGATCAATATGTTAAAATAGAAGTATTTTACTATAAAACGATAAATAACAATACTTACAAGTTGAGTATTGTGATTCAACATGATTTCTCGTATGTACTTTTGTACATAATACCCACATTCTACCAAACTCGATTGGTGTGGACACTACAAGTAAAAAAGAATAGAAACAACTCAATTAAAGTATCCATATTCGAATGCAAAGTTAATGAAATTTTACCTTTAAGGGCTTCCACGTTGTATTCTTACGAGAGTGTTGTATCATATGTCTTGCATGCCACATTTTAATTGACCTAAACAACATAAGTTTTGAACATAAGAATAATATAAATAAATCAAAACTTGAGAAAAATAAAAATTAACACTTAAAAATTTATGACGCTTTAAAAATCTGCTTCCACTTTACTACGTAAAGAGTTTAAGACATACACACAGTTCTCACAAGAATTGAAAAAAAATCAAAATCTAATGACATCTATAAATAATCAATATTCATAATCAGTAAATATAAACTAATTAGAAAATATAAACTAATTTAAATTATGCCCACTTACCTAGTGTTATATGGGATGAGTACCGTTTGATCAACTTTCAAATTGTCCAACTTATTTGCTGGATTTCTTGAACAATATTTCTTAGATTTCAAAAATGACATAAACTTTTAGGTGACATTAGCCTCGAGGGTACACCAAAGAAATCTAAAAGAGATCAAAGTTGTTATAAAGATTTAAAAATTTATCTTGATTAAAGCTTGCATCAAAGCTTGTAAAAAATTATATTAACTTACGCGATATATGCAAGGATGCATGGGAAAACTGATCTCGATCATTCTACAATACTACATAATGTCTTCACGATTTAGTGGAAGTTTTTTTTATTATACTCTCCAAAGAGTTCATATGACTTATGTAAACTTGAACGAGATCATCTTGTTGCATAGAAATAACATATTGATTTAGAAGCTTAATTGTAACATGGATATTGGTATATGCAGCAGATTGGTTTATAACTTTGGAGGAACCAACCTAACACAAATAAAATATGTTTACTTACCGATTAATTTACAAACATCATAAATAAAATCATTAAATTAGAAGAATAATATACATTTTCCACATTTGTCAAAAGTATAAACTTATGAGGCCATGCGACAAAACTTCCAATTGCTTCATATAAAGTCTCAATCTTGCCCTTAACTAGAATTGGTAATGCAACATTATCACACATAATAATGTCCACAATGGTTCTAGCATTATCTACTCTATGTAATGGAACTGAATGGATCATGGGACATGTATCATCATTCTCAAATATTGTTCCTAGTGGAACAATATTACCCAACGAACCTACAGATAAGTGACATGGTTTTCCTTTCAAGAAAAAAAAATTAAGCTTAGAAGTTGTATTAATTATATTTAATTAAATAATGTAATGTCAAAATTAAAACATATTGATTACCTACAATGGGATATCAATCTCTTCAACGAGAGTTACAACTTCTTTTCCTTTCTCCTTCCTCTTTGTGACATCAACCTGACCTTGGGTGAAAACTTCTATTTCCTTTCCCTTTCCCTTCTTCTTCGAGACATTGATCTCTTCTACAAGGGTCAAAAATTCTTTTTCCTTATCTTTCTTCTTTGGGACATTGACCTCTTCTACTATTGTCACAACTTATTTTTCCTTCATATTCTTCCTCTCTGAAATACTTTGTTTGGTTTAAGAGCCTTGAGACCCCAAATTGAACTTTCTTTTAGTAGTACGAAAGTACACAAACGGTAAAATAAATTCACCAACTCTCCTCACACGCCCTTTATGTTCTGGCGTGCCTAATGCTTCAGTTAAAATATTTTCTCCATGACACATTGCTGCTAGCTCATCCTGTCACAAATATTTATTAGTATGACATACATGTATCTTCAATTAAATTCCATTGAAATAAAAAAAATATATAAACTTAAAATTTGATTAGCTAATTCTCAAGTGGTGTCATCCATATAATCCTTATTCTTTCCTTTTTGTACTTCTTTTCATAAGGTTGTTCGGTTCGAAGGATCAACAGACAAATCCTTTATAGGCACACATTAATATTGAAAAAAAATATATAAAAATAAAATATTATATTAATTGATAACTAACTAATTCCACCGCTAGATTTGCATATCCTTTGAGTGAGATATGATGATTATATACATATTTTGTTCTATTTTCCTTTTGAGTACGTCTAAGTGTCTATATTGCATAAGATACTTTAAATTACTAAAATATTTTAAATGATATTAGACATATAAAATTACCTCAAAATCTTCATTGAGTCTAATATTCACAAATGACTCCTAATGTGCTTGATCAATATGTGAATATTTCTCTGGAGGAGAATGTAAACACGAGAGATCATCTTGAATGACATAATGTGCAATTGAGTGAGCATGAACTTAAATGTTCGAAACTTCTTGGAAGGTTGAAGAGTATGATTCTTTGACCTAGGGTCAACCACAAATGACATTTGCATAAAAGAAATCATAGATAATTAAAAACAACGTTAAAGAAAGAAAGTTGTTACTTGAAAAGTTTAAACTTCTTAACTCAATGCACTAAAAAATTTTATCCTTAAGTTCTTGAGGAACTTCTTGCCAACTATTGTATATTATTGGAACTTGTTGCCATACACAAACACCAATAAAACTCTGCAATTTATTGGCATTTACTCCTATCCGTTGGCCTTGATCATTATACTCTATCACTTTACGTTCTCCCGAATTTCTTATGTGAGCCAACTCGTACATAGTAGTCTGGCCTTGTCCTTTAACCTTCTTTATCTCAGTATAAATAACCTTACCTCCATCATCACTACTACTGCTTGAATCAGTCATTGAAGTAATCTGCAAAAAAAACTGCAAAATATTAAATCATAAGACATATCAATTCACATTAAATAATAATAAGGAAAAGATTAAATGACATACTAATGTTCAAAAGACTACTTATCAATCCATATACCGTCACAATCATTTCTAATGTATGTAGATGACATTTCCTTATCAATTTCTTGTAATTTGTCAACATGAGGCATACTTCTTACAACCCTATAATCTAGTACTGAATCTTCTAATTCCTCTTAATTGAAATCTTCTTCAACTTCTCTTTGAGGAGGTGTTAAAACCACTAACCAAAGAAGTATCAACTGGATCTTTTTCATAAAAGACTTGCTTCACTTGGAATGATAAAATAAAAGTATCTGATAAATGTCTAATACAATTAAGGTCTACAACAGTAAAACCAAGGTCATCTATTTTAATCCCATTCTTGTCTCAACCCAATCATATTTGAACAAGATAAATGTTAAACTATGCTAGTCAAGTTCTCATATTTCTTGTAGTACACCATAAAAAGTCATCTATGAAATGATAAGGCTTTTATCCTTAGCACTAAAAATTTGCATCGTATTTGCAGTTAGACTAACTCTATTATTTTGGACACACATAACATTATCACGTTCCTTTATGTTGTACTGACGACCATTAACTATGTAAGTAACTTAAGTGGCTACATTTGGACGAGGACCATGAGCTATCCATCTCAAAGTATGTGATATGAAGTTCTTTAAGAGCAAGTGCAACTTGAAGTTCATCTCCATATTAGTAGCTAACGTTAATCTATAGCCTAAAAAGTAAGTTTATAAGTTATCCGTTCTCATAGCAAGCGACTAAACGTATGATTATTTTTAGATTTACTTGGATTGAATTTTCTTAAAAACTCCATGTGTTTCCTGTTACATATCGAGTAATATATTTAATGATTGAGTTATTCGATAATAACTTAGTCACAAAGTTATGAGAAAGAATGGAGATAAAGATATTCGACATAGGGAAGTACATCGTTTGTGTTTTCAAGGACATAAAGATGAGTTTGCTCCAATTGATCTTTACTCGGTTTGATATAAGATGCGATATATTATGGTTGACTCTGATCTGAATTGTCTTTCCTTATTGATGTTCCTAACCCAATTGGAGGAAGCAAAATCCTAGCAAACCCAGGAACCACCAACCTTGATAAGCTCACACTCAGCAACACCACCCCTATAATCCAAACCTGCACATCACATTTCCCATTCACAAAAATACCTCATTAATATTCCTCACCATTTAACTTACTACTTACATTGAATGAGCTTATTGATCCTTGAAGCCTTTGTGCAGCCTTGAGAGCAAGCAAACCTCCATTGTCGTGCCCTACTAACACCATTGAAGAAAACCCCATCTCTGAGATCAAAATGCTAGTACCAGCTCCATCTGAAAACAACCCATTCTTTAATATTATTCCATAGAACCAATCAACAACACATTCTTTCAAATCACTATGCTCCATAAAACCTTTATTTATTTAACAAAAACCCAACATCAGCACCATCTTTTGTTCATTTACCTCTTCACTAAGTCTAAATGTCAATATGGACAAGTATTTCAGAAGAATTTAGGTTTTTGTTAAGTATGACTAACAAAAAAAATTAAGGGTGAGGATTAAAATGGTCTTTTTTATGCAAGTATGGAAGTTACAAAATTGATTTATACCAATATATTTAAATGCTGGAGACAGGAAACACAGGAAAACAATGTTACAGCTGAGATCTCTATAATTCAATTGTAGATCATCTCTATAATACCCAGAAGCAATCCACGTAAATGAAGAACACAATAAACAAACCCAATAGAGAGAAATACCCAGAAAGCAAAAAGAACCTAAAAAAAAAGAACTTACCAGTAAAGTATTTGGCCCCAAAATCACCAAAAGCTTAGTAAATCAAGAGCCAGTGGGTTAAAACAAAAACCACCTGGATTTGTAAAACGAAGAAGTAGTAAATGAAATTCGTTGGGGGATCGAATTGAACTTTGAAGATGATGGGGATTTAGGGGGTTCAATTGAAGGGCGGAAAAGAATTGAAGGGGAATAGGGGAGGCTGGCTACAAATTTCACATTTTATTTCTTCATTATAATTAATCTAAATTATTTAATTAATTATGCGTCAATTTTTACGTTAATAGTGTTTAATTTGATTAAATTATTCTTTATCAAATCGCTAAGGCTAGTTCAATTTGAAACGATTGAATAGAAATTGAACAAAATGAAAGAAATAGATTCAAAATTGGAGGTGAAATATTGATAACAATGGAAGAAGAAGAAGAATCGCAAACCTTTAAAGAGCGGTGAAGCGACGGACAAGGTACTGCGAGCGGGGAGCAGCGGATGGCAAGTGGATGGCGAGCGGCAGACAATGAGTAGTAGTGACAAGGAAAAGAAGAAGAAAATAGAGGCGGGAGAGGGAGAGAGGAATGAGAGGAAAAGGGAGAAGCGTCTCCTTTTTAGGGTTAAAACTACCGACGTTTTTAAAAACGTCGGTAAATGTATAAAAAACGTTGGCACATCTCTCTTCTTACCTACATTGTTAAAAAACGTCAGCAAAAAGAGAGCATTCTCGATGTTTATTTTAAACGTCGAGAATAACTATTTATTCTGACATTTTTAGCTTACATCGGGAAAAATTAAATTTCTTGTGTGAAAAATCAAGGAACAAACTAGAAAATAGAAATGCAGACCAAAAATCAGAATACTTTTCCACAGTAAGAAAATAGATAAAAGAACAAAAAAATGTAGAATCATTACCTGGAGATCTGAGAGAAAGAATAATGAGGAGAAAAGTGTAAGTGGTAAAGTAGAGGACCCAACCCAAACAAGAAAAAAAAGCGAATACTGAGAAATAATCATTCATCATCCTGTGAAGCCCATAAATTCATCTAACAAAGAATGTTAAGAAATAAGATAATAAACCAAAAACCCTAAGCCAAAAAATGAATATATATATATATATATATAAGGTTAGAGAATTAACAGTTTCATCAAGTCCATCTTTCGGCATTTGATTTGAGTAGACATGGTTTCTCTGAGCAAGTTTTGATAAATTTTTTTTAGCAAGATATGATTACAATAGTGTACAATAAAATGATTTTATATTCTACCAATAGATGATTTGTATCCAAGTACCGAAATAAGAAAGAATGCAATAGAATTACATGAGTGTACATACCTTCTTTATGTAAATCATATTAGCCTATCTACATTGTCAATTGCAATAACAAGATCAACCACCATGGATACAAAGTGTTGTAGCAGCACATTTAGCCAACACGCTTTCCTTTTCTTCCAAGTTCTTCCCCTTAGTTCCATACTTCCATATTGAAAACCAAGGCTAGCTCATATACGAGGAAAATATTATCCAGAGGCTTGTTTTAAAGTTCCAAATGTATCACTATAATTCAAGAATTGCTAGATCATTTCTGATAGGAAACAAAAGATTTGCTTAGGCTTATTAAACTCCAATATGCCACACTCAAGTTACATGAAAATAACATACATATAGAAGCAGATTCCCAAAGCATTGAAGTTACATTAACAATGTTTAGTAAACATATAGACTCCCAAACATATAGAAGTAGACTCCAATATGCCACACTCAAGTTACATTAACAATGTTCAGTAAACTCCCAAAGCATGCTCTGCTTGCTTGCTGCAATAGAGAAGCAAAAAAATTAATGAATATTGTTATGGGTAGAAAAAATGAGCTGTGGGAGACTCAGATTGAGCCCATAATCGATATCTTTGGACCGAGAAGTTAGGTCCAATAGGCCTA
>JAOANK020000015.1:1385872-1397363 GCA_026257165.2 Telfairia occidentalis
TTTTTAAAAAGATATAAATTATATCATAATCATTAATAATGAATGTGATTCACATTTTATATTTAGAGATCATTTTTATTCTCATAAAATAATTGCACAACTATATATATAAACAAAACTAAATTGAAATAGTTTATACATTTTTATAATTATTTTTAATATATTTTACTACTAATAATTACTTGTAATCTTATATTTTTACAATTACACTAAATATAAATAATAAAATAAATTTATCTATTTGTAGTATATAAGGAGTATATAAAGTTTCTATAATTTTTTTTTTTTGAAAGGTAAGTTTCTATAAATTTAAACCACATATCAATTTTATTAATAAATATCATTTAATCTTTTTATTATAATATGAACTAAATTAAAAAACTACAACGTGCATTGCGCGTGGTAGTACACTAGTATTGTTAAAGAAGTGGATAATTTTATAGGTATAATCAGATTTAGATTTAGGAGTTACGTTGGGCGTTAATTCAGATGTAGAACTTTAAAATATGTTAAATTTTTCTATATAATTTTTTTGAATGGTAGACAACTTAATTAATTAAAAAGGAGTAATTGTCTCTTTCTTTCCTCCCTCGCTCTGCCACATGGCTAGAAAGAAAAATTTTATGCGATGTGTTTCCAACAAATGCTATAGAGAAAGAGAGAGGGGGATCCACATGAAACAACTAACGACATTGCTGCTGTTGAGAGAGAAGAGAAGAGTTTTCCAAAAATTTTCCTTTACCAAACTAAATCTAAATGAGAAAAATTATTCCAAAAATCTATCTCTCCTAATAACTATAAGATATAAATTTGAGGTATTTTTACTATTTTTCTCTTGAATCTAATAGTATAAAATTGTTAATCACATTGTAGCAGTCTCTCTTCCAATAATTTCTCTAAAAATGATCCTTTTCGGTAGAGTCGAGAGAGAGAGGGTAGTTATTTCAATACAATTCGTTAATATACATTTGTGACCATAAAATGAAGTTATTTTCCTTGAAATAATAATAGGGATGGATAAGGACAAAAAATGTCTCTAGGCATCCGTCGTGCATTAGATCAAGTTTGGGATAATATAATTGAATCAAATGTATAGAGAAGGGGTAAGGTTTAATTTTGAAGAAAAAAGAGGAAAAATAATTCAACAACTTTCACAAAAACCGAGAGAGAGAGAGAGAGGGATAGAGCGGGGTAGAGAAAAAGGAGTGATGTGTGTGTGAGTTCTAAAGATGTCTGTGAAAATGGGTGACAAAGTGAAAAGAAAGAGAAGAGAAAGGAAAAAAGACATAAAAGAGGAGTGGTTGCTGTTGCTGTTGTGGTTGTGGGTACGTACGAAGACCAGCAATCAAAGGTGGGCGCGGAATTCCAAGACCTCTCCACACCCACACCTTCCCTCTCTCCTCATTTCTTTTCTCACCCCACCCACATCCACAGATCCACTTCTCTTCCCATTCTAATCAATTCTCTTTCTTATTCGTCACTTCTTAATTACTTCTTAATCTTCTTAACCTTATTTTTTTTACTCTTAACGTATTTTAAATAATATCTCAATTAAGTCAATCCCTACAAAAGGTTGAGATTGCAAATATTGTCTCACATTTGCTAGAAATAAGAGAGATCCATGGTATATAAGTGAAGACAACTAACTATCTCCATTGGTATGATGCCTTTTGAGATGAACCAAAAGCAAAATTGCTTATGCCCAAAATAGACAATATCATACCATTGTGGAGATATTTGAAGTATTGTCCTCCTTAACACAAAAGTTGTTACAATTATTGATTCATGTATCATCTAAATTATGTTATTTTATTAATATTTTTGAACTCGCATAGACATGTCATGTTTTTTATACTATTTGACACAAGAAATTCAATTTGTTTATTAACAAAATTTAACTCATCCATTTATGAATATCAATAAATTAATAAAATAATAATTTAATGATGCATTATTTTCCTATTAACAAATTTTTAACTATTTTTCATGAAAGGATTTCATTGAGATTATTTACATATTCAAAGTAAATTTGAGAATGTTAAAAAATTAAGAACTAAATTGAAAAAAAAAAAGTCGTACTAATAAAAGATTAACTTTACCATAAAACAATTAATGTAAGCTTTTGAGTTTATTGTGATTAAACATGGTACAAAAGCATAAAAGATCATGTGTTTATAAATGTCATTTCTTCTCTTTTATTTTGAGTTCAACATTTGTGAGGATGAATATCGAACTATCGACCGCTGTGATTGTAGTATATGTCTTTATCCACTGAACTATACTCAAATTGGTTCATTTCCTCTCCATTTAATATTTGATGACGGGTGTGATTTTTTTTTTTGGCAGTAGATAACGGGTGTGATTTAAGTAGCTTATATTCAATTGCATAAGTCGGTTGCTTTTCCTTCAATTGAAACGTTATTTGCTTGGGTCGTTTTTAGCTTTTAGTGAGTTATTCGAAACCTCTCTCTCTCTCTCGATGGTATAAGTTAAATGTGCAAATCAGTGCAAGCTGTTGTGGTCCGACAGAACACTGTTAAATCTATCCAGACCCACTTAAAGTATCCCTTTCTTTATTTATAATTTCACATTCTAAGTGGGTATGAATAATGAAGCTCCTAAAATAATAAAACGAATCTCCAAAGGACCCTTCTATTTTAGATTTGTAGACGTCATCAGAATATTTAGAAACCACAGCTTCGCTTTCCTTAACAATATAATTCTTCATTTTTTTTATATATATTCCGTTGAATGCGTTAAAAACATGTTACCCAGAAAAAAAACCATTCAACCTATACTTAATTCAATTTCCCAATAATGATCTCAGCTTTTTCTCCAGTGAAAACTGGAAAAGAAACACGTATTTTCTTTTTAAGCGAAATTTTCATTACTTTTTTACTTTCTTGTTTTTATTTATTTTCTTTCATTGCTCGATTTTATTCGTGAAGTTTGTCGTCGATACGCTTGGAAATCAAAGTCATATCTATACTGTGTTTAAACAATACGTTCACCAATTTTCTCCATTCTTTTTTTCTTGCCTTTCCTTTCTCCGTTAAATTTTTGTGTTTTTTCTTTTGTACTTCTTTTGTGTACCCTTATTTCCTTTTACATATACATGTTAGTGGAGATTTCTTTTTTTTTTTTTTAATTTTTTTTAATTACTATAATCAGCTTACTTTACTGTTTCTGTGGTAGTTTGTTACCCTTATAATAACTCCGTGTCAACAGTTAAAAAAAGATGGGGTCAGTTACTATAACAAAGAAAAAAAAAGGATGGAGAACCCATTTGTTAGAGACAAAGGGGGAAGGTAGTGGGCCATAGTTTGAAAGAAAGAAATTGAAGGGAATATTTTTCTTTTGAGTGCTACTCTCTTTTTGACCTCGATTACAAGGGGAGTGAGAGAATAATTATATATCACCAAAGAAAATACCTTACATCAATTAAGGCTTTTTCACATTCCAAAGAGATCTTTTAGAACAATTAAAAAAAATCTCAAATTCTAAGGAATGAATTAACATAAATAAGTTTAGCTCAATTAGTTAAAACATATTCTTCCCAACTTCCACCCCCACATGTCATTGAACTAAAAAAAAATTCTATAAATCATCATACGTATTAGTAAGCAAAATATATATTGTGGTAGGTTATTTTCTTAAAACCAATCCAATATTCGTGGAATTCACACCCTTATATTTTATCTTCTATCTTTTTCTGAAAGTTCTTGTCTTCTTTTCTCTCGCTTGCTCTTGAATTCATATTAACCAAAATTTAGGTTCCTTTCGTTAAGTATTTTATTTTATTTGTTACGTATTAATTTAAATTATTTTAAAATTATAAGACAAAATTTGAAAAAAAAAATGCAGTTTCTTAAAAATTTGAACTTTGGTTAAGAATTAGTACACAATAAAAAAAACATAATTTTTAAAAGCAAAAAATAAAAATAAACAACAAAATCGTATCCGGTTTACCGACTATAATTTGTGACTTATAGCAGTAGTATAGGCGGCGTTCCTTTAGAAGTTAGTCTCTCTTTTGTTATTCCTCGTTATCCTTTGGTCAGCTTTGTATTATGGAAAGACGCGGCATAAGAATTATTCTTCTTTTAACAAATTGGCTAAATCTTTTATAGTATTAAAGTTAAAAAAAAGTAGTGCTTGAAGATTTCTTTCGTCATGGCCTAATTAACCAGAAACTTTTTTATTCGTCAAAACCTTACACCCAAAGCTCCAACTCTTCGGTTTTATTCTTTTGGGGCAAAATGCTCTGCAACCTCATACATAATGAATATTTAACTTAAACTTCACAAAGCATCTTTTATATGGAAGTCTCAGTACAACCTTTGTCAACGAATTTGGGGCTTGGAAATGGACCTGAGTATACAATAAAAATAGGAACACCATTGAAGTGTTTGGGATGTGGGGTGAGTTAATTTAGGATAATTCTAATAACATCCTATTGTTTGATGTGTGTGATATATGTGTTGGATTTGTGAAGCCCAATCATCAATGAAGTTACTCGGGGAAGCCTTGTCAAGTTGATAGATGACCAAGTGGAGAGAGGGAAGACTTTTTATTGCTGCAGATCCAAGCTGGCTAAGAGGACAACGTCGAGACATCAACGTAAGGGAGGCACATGATGTTTCCGTAGCATCTAGATGCTACTTATGGCGTCTCGACGTTGCCTTGATTTGCAGTTAAAACTCTAGCCATTTTGCTCGGCCTATATGTATGTGATGATGTATTTTAGGTAATTGAGACACTAGTGTGTACATTTTGCCCATCATAGATTGCTCTTTCTTTGGTTTTACTAACCAAAAGAGCAATAACAAGCTAAAAGAAGGTTGAGTGGTGAGGCTATTGTGGCGAGGTGAGAGATCCAAATTGTAAGGTCTTCAATATTTTAGTGGAACCTATGTATTTGTAGGAAGACATATAGTCTCTCGTTCTCGTTGAGGTGAACCAATATAAACCTTCTTGTGTCTGAATCTCTCTATCCCACAACTTTTGTGGTTTATTTCTTCTTTACTATTATTGTGTTGTTCTCTACACTATATATGGAAGGAGAATTAGATTTTAGGCTATTGCAGTTTCGGCTTAATTTGTTTTATTTTTATGTTGCCTTTTGGTACCTAACTCCCAACAACTGGTATTAGAATGCTTTGGTTCACATGGAGTCATAGGAGGTGTAGAGAAGTTCAAAGGAATCACGAAATTCAATCGATAGGATTTTGGGTATTGGAAGTATGCAGGTCTAGGCTTATCTGACTTTTCAAAAAGTTTATAAAGCCTTGAAGAAGAAACCACAGGGGATGAATGATGAAGACTAAGAAATTGTGAATGAGCGAACAGTGGTCATCATCAAGTTGGCGTTGTCAAAAAATGGTGCAGACATTGTAGCAAACAAGACATCTATCGAAGATCTTATGGCGGCACTAACAAATAGGTATGAAAAGCCATCTATCAACAATGAGGTATATCTCATGAGACAATGTGTGAACATTCACATGGATGAGGATGCATCTATTAATTCATATATAAATAAGGTTACTAGCATAATTAGCTAATTTGAGTCAGTTAAGATAACTTTAAGTGAAGAAGTAAACTCTATCCTGTTGTGAATCTCTTTATCTGATAGTTGAGAAATGATGAAGAAAAGTGTCTAATTCGTTATGTAGAAACTGTATTTTTTTAATATTATTATTATTGTTATTAGTTTTTTTTTCAATTATATTTTATTTTTTAGATGATAAAAGTCTTAGGGTTTTTGAGATTTGTAGTGGAAAGGTTGCTGAAGAGCTTTGAAGTAAGGGAAGTAGTTCTAGTAGTGAGGTGTCTACTTCTGGGTCAGCATTGGCAATGCAAATGGGTAAAAAAAAAAGTTGTGGATGTACAACATGGTAGTAATAGTAGGAAGAATTATATTGGATGAAGAATGTCAAATATTTTTTTATTGTCATCAAAAGGGGCATACGAAGTCTAGGTGTAGAAGGATGAAAGAAAGTCTGCTCAAGGTACAGACAAATGTAGTTATGCATGATGTCTTAGTTTGTGTTGAAGGGAACACAAAACTTGAGCACAACTCACTAGAATGGATCGGTGGTAATGCAACTTCCATACAATGTTTCTTCAGATATGAGGTTGTTACATCATTTACTACGAGCAATCATAGCTTGGTAAGGATGGAGATGGTAGAGTTTCAAAGACAAGAAGATTTGGATACATTCTTCTGAAGATAGATAGTAAGAGCTCTTTCGTACTACAAGAGGTTAGGTATGTGCCTAACATCAAAATGAACCTTATCTCAATAAGTTGGATGGTGAGGGGTATCAGAGTGAGTTTAGCAATGGTATGTAGAGATTCACTAGAGAATCTGAAGAGGTGGCTATTGACCACAAGCTATTTACACTGTATATAGTAAGGTTGAGTGTTGCCAGAAGAATAGATAAGAAGAAATGAATAAAAGTTATAGTTGCAAATGGTTTTGAGAGAGGTGATGTGGAACCAGCAACAATGACAACAAAATTTCATTTATCAATTCAACAATTGGGTATTTAGAATGAGTGATTAGCTTAATAGGTTGTCAGAAAGCGCTGATTGTCAGATGGTATGGATTGATGAAATTGCATGGGCATGTGCGAGTCATTGCATTAGAGAGGAGAACCTAGAAAGATACTAAGGTCAGAGGAGGAATCTTAATCCTGGCAGCAGGCTTGATTGCACCCGACTATGCGTTACTGCAAGTGCACGGGTCAAATTGTAATATAAAACAACCTAAGAGACTGAGTATGGTCCTCCAAAAATCAGGATATTACTTCTATTTAATACCAAAATAACAGTTGTCAAGTAAACGATGCAATTAACTATATGCAGTACTTCTATTTAGGGGAAACAAGAGATGATACAATGATTCTAATCTAAAAAGCGAATAAAGGGAGAACCATAATAGGCATGTAATTAGTGGAAAGACAATGAACAATGTAGTTCTAGGGTGTTGGCATTGTAAACGATGCAATGAACTATCTAATTCAACCCTAAAGATGAATTTAATTATCAATTTCCTAAGTCTAAGGTTTATAAACTCGAGTTTTCCCCTCTCGTGGTCTACCAACCCTCACTAAGAACTCCCTAAACGATGTCTCGTAATAAGAAATTAAAGTGGCATAAAAGTAACCTATTACGAACCTCACATGTGCCATTATCACTTCGCATATAGAGAAACGTGCGTATAAATTCCAATGTCTAAATTTACTACCCTCTCTTTCAAACAAGCAGTAAAAACAACATTTAACACATTTATTGGCTAGACAATTGCATACTAAAGGTGCTAGAATTTAGAAGGAAAATGGTAAAAATGCATTCAAATCAAATCTAATAATAATCATCCATAAAAAAAACCAACATCCTAAAACTAATGGGTTTGGCAACAATACATCATAGCAATCAAGTCTAGACAGTCAATCACAACAGATTACAGAAAATAAAAGAGAGAAGAAGAATTCTTGTGCCGATTATTCCACGTCTCTAGCTCCGAATTGACTCTTGTGCTTGTGGCTTTCACCCCCCAAACACTAGAAAAGCTTTCTAATTAGCTCCAGGATGAATGCCTAGTGTAAAATGGCTTTGCTCCTCGAAAATCGCACTGAAACAACCATCCAATCAAACTCACTGAAAATAATTTTGAAAAACTGTAAAGCTCCAAGTGATAGTGTCAAGACGCTAGGGAGCGTCTTGATGCCACCTTCATAAGTCACAAGAGCGCTCGACGCGGGTGGATGTGTTAGGGTGAACCAAGTGGAAGCATCGAGTAAGAAAGAAGTAGCATCTCAACGCTACTTCGTGCTTCATGTGGGCGGCACGCAACAAGCACGTGCATATATCCTGCGGTGTCACGAAGGAAAGGCTGGCGTCTCGACGCCATGTCTTCCTTCATGCGTGTAGTCTCATTTCTTCCTCCAATTTAGGCGTCTCAATTCCCTAGCCCAACATTGAGACATTGTGCCCTCGAGTCTTCACTTGTTTTGGACCTGTTTCTTCATTCCTTTGCTAATTTTACTCTTCTTAGCCTCGTTTTTCAACACGAAAAGTACCAGATCCATATTTTCACCTTCAAATGCTCGATTCTTACAAATTCAACAAATAAACCATCAAAGTATACTTGAAAGCCCGCAACACTACTAGAAATGAGGCCCTATAATAATACTTTTGATGTGCTATCAACTACCCAAAACTTAGAGTTTTGCTAGTCCCAAGTAAAAAAAAAAAAAACACAACATACATAAAAGAACTTTCATACTACCTAATTCTTATCCTCTCTTGTATGTATGTCCACAAGCCCATCCCGTTCTAGTTCTTATAAGCCCGTAGTGCATTTAACAAGGTTTTCCCTAGACTGCCCCTACTCTGGCACTAAATCATTGTTAAGCGAAGGCTTTTAACTTAAAGAGCTTAAAGATAATCTTTTTTTTTTCTTTCTTTGTTTTTCATTTTCTTTTTCTCTTCACTCTGCACAATTTTCCCTTTTTCCTTTTCTTTTCTTTCTTGTTAGAAGTGGAAGATATATCACCTTCATTCTAGCTTACCTCCACTTCCTAAGTGTTGGGTATCCAACTACAAACAATACATCAAACCCTTCCATTTTGAGAAAAGAGAAGCCTAATCAAGACGTGGTACCTTCGTTTTGGCTTATCCCCACTTTTGAGGTGTTGGATATCCACCCGTGTATCCTAGGACAATACTCACTTTCCTTCAATGCTTTCAGTGCAAAGACAACCCATGAGTGTCATGAGTGTCCCTGATTACTCGCACAACAGGAAAGGAGGAGTAACCTCTTTAGACTCTTTTTGAGCACATGCTACTTAACCTAGAAGTCTACTTATCCAATGATGTGACCATTTTAAAACATCTAAAGTATAACCTCATTAATGACACTCTAAGCCTTCAGGACTTTAAACGGGAAGACTATGTGCTTAATAGACAAGGAAATCAAAGAAGGATTTCAACATGACTCACATCAGAACGATGCCTACTAATTTCCCTATTTCAACTCACATACACACCAAAGAAAATCATCGATAATGATAGTCCTCAATAAGGAAGCATCAAAAGTTCTACTTTCCAGCACACCATCAGGCGATCGTTCATTCAAATCATTCAAACTAATTGAAAAAAATTATCCAGACTCCACTTCATCCTCAATCAGCAGAAAATTCACATGTACTCTATCCTAGTAGCACACAGTACTTAAGGCACCTCACCCCAAACTTAAAATCATGCATTGTCTTCACAATGTATGAAAAAAAAAAAGACAAAGCATGAGTAAACAATACTGGTCTAGAGGGTGAGACGATCCACAACACAATAGACAAGTGGACTAAGTATGACTATGTTATGGCTCTTGAAACAAAGGAGCAATAAATAGAAATTCAAGGAACAGTTGGGCTCACAACAAAAACTAACAAACAAAACAGAGCAAGGAAAGGAAATGGGACAGAAGTGCTTGGGTTGCTTCCTAAATGCTCTTGGTTTAACGTCTCTAGCTAGATAGGACATCAAATCATCAATCTTTAACCACCATGTCGTGAATCCAACGTGCCTCATTCTCGCATTCATGTTGGGATTTATGCCTTAAAGTCTCATAACTTGTGTAATATTATTTATAAAATATATTTTTATATGCAATATTTATTTTCCATTTTTTGAAAATCTTAGGTTACTAATGTAATCTTGAACAGTATGTAGTTGACATACAAGAGGATCATGTTCAAGAAGAAACCTAAAGAGTCTATAGTATATGGATAAGGTTGGGTGTCTTATCCTTGTGACACTATTGATACGACTCATTTTGTAAAGGTTACCAATGATTTGATCTAAATCGTTCATGTGGAGACATGTGAGTGGGGGTATCATATACTAATGAGTTTGTATAAGACTGGACCGCACAATATTTTATCTCTTTTCATAAATCCATTAAAAGAGAAGATTAATATTTAACAGGATGATCATATGCCACTTGACTTCAATCTTGAATGAATTATAAACTCCTGCCTGTAAGGGCATGTCTTTTGATTTACATGGGTGAGAATGACTTTTGAAGCCGATTCAATAAGCCTACTATATTGGCTATATAACTAAACGAGGAGCTGGGAACATAATCTCATAAGATGAAATTCACTCTTTTCCTTATAGGGTAAGTCCCTATAAATAGGACCCTTGGGTAAACCTAAATTATTAAACCCTTATTGTTTTCTGTAAAAACTTTCCCTCAATCTTTCAAGAATGTTCCGATCAACCTTAATCTCTTTGAGTCATAGCTATGAAGACCTTGTGGAGAAGCTGTCAAAAGATCTTGAGGGGAATATCTTGAAGGAGCTAAAGAGAAGTGTTTCTTCAAAGGTATTTCTTTTTATAATTCTAAATTATTTTTCAATGTCGATCCTAGCTTCTAAATTGTTTAGAATAAAAAATTCTGCTGCGTGAGAAATTATTCATCCCTACAATGCATTCTTTAACCTATGAAGTACACTTAGGAAAATATTTTCTTCTACTTTGCTCACATTTGCAGACATAACAACATGAATGGAAGAATTACAAAATGAATACCTAAAATGCATGGGTAGAAGTTTCAATTTTATATCAAAAGGCTTATCATGCTCAAACTTTCTATCACACAGTACAGTCCTAGACTTATCAGAAACATGTTCAATAGATGCAAAAGCAGAAATAGAAGTAGAAGTATGGATGATAAGTTCAACCTCATGCATTTAGCCTAGGCTACCACATACAGATTTTCAGCATGATATTTTCCTCATCCACAGTAGAAGAGACCACAACATAATCAGATTTAAACTCAGCAGTAGGTTTATCTACATTTTCTACTTTATAGCACATACTAACCTCAACAGGGCGTCTCGTGGATCGATAAACGTCAAACTTTACCTCGTGATCGTCCACCTTCAAGGTTAGTTTACCTTGCTGCATATGAATCAAGGCTCTTCCTATGGCCAAAAATGGTCTCCCACCTTGGCATCTTCCTCCATGTCAAGCACCACAAAGTCTGCAAGGAATATGAACTTATCAACCTTAGTAAGAACGTCCTCTACTATAATTCGAGGGCTAGTAATGGACCGATCTGCCAGCTGCAGAGATATCGTGGTGGGTTGTACTTCACCCAAGTTCAGTTTTCTAAAGATAGACAAAGACATTAAGTTAATAAAAGCTCCTAAGTCACATAAAGCACAATTAACAAAAAGATTGTCTATAGTGCAAGGAATAGTAAAACTCCCTGGATCCTTTAACTTCTCTGGCAGCTGCTTCTATATTATCGTGTTGCATTTCTTTGTCAAATTCACCATCTCATACTGCTCAAACTTCTTCTTGGAAGCTATGATCTCCTTCAGGAACTTCACATAATTTGGCATTGTTAACTCTTAGAATAAGAGTTAAGTGAGTGTCTTTTAAGAGCATATTGAGTCATGATTACCCTTTTTGATAA